>LUCH01000554.1:35219-56295 GCA_013368495.1 Paragonimus heterotremus
ACATCACAGTGTATCATCACAGATTAGGTGTACATTTCACGTGTAGATTAATAGATTCAGAGGTTACTGTAGAAGAGAAAGATCATTTCTCTTGTGTTCCTGTCTCAGTGAAGAATTGTGTTGAAGGGTTTATGAGGGAAAAGGAATAGGTGTCAGGAACTAAATAAAAGCTTAATTCAACGAAGTTACTGCTTGCAATCATTTCAGTGTCGAACACGGAAACACACTGAAACAACATTCGGTCAAACATGCACAGTCGATGAACTGTAAGAATGGGTAAGCATAACGGTTAGAAAACTTGTAGTATAGGTATTTTATGAAATATGCGCTAATCGAGTAATACTTCAAAACTCTCGACCGAATCAGACGTGATCTGAACGCTTTCAATAATTGCCATTTTTTGTGATAAGGACGACAGACTTGTATGTTTCCTATCAGGTGTAGGTTGATTAAAAAGCAAGCATAACGGAAAACTCCACAGGGGAAATTTCTACACACTATTCCTAGGGGGTTCATGGTTGTTTATGCATTTTTCCACTTGCCAGGTTCATTCCACAGGAGCCACTAGTGCCTGTCATGTATACCTGAGGTCTTCAGGTGCAATTCGGAATCAAGATCTACTCCAGATTCTCTGCCGATTTTTCCATCATTGCAAACTGTCGGCATGCCGGGGATAGACAATTCGCCATCCCGAAATTCCTTCATACACCAAGTCTTTGGGATATTTACTATGAATGGGTTTTGCCGAGAACAGATATCATGAAGATCGTCCAGTTTATTAGAGAATGAAGCCGTGTTGGTGTATGAACAGTGCTAGGAAGTAGGTTCAGTATGCACAGCAGAGGAATCTACTGAAGAAAGTTTATCGACGGAAAGGGGCTACGTCGGTGGGTTGTAGTGTACTTTGTGACCGCCACTCCAATTAGAATGGCGGTGAATCAGCGCCTTTTTAATCACCCGCACTGAATTTGGCACTCGCGTGAAGATCGCCTGGAACAATTTTAAGAGTATTTGTGTTGGGTTTTGTGGTAGTATACAGTTGTTTCCACTCAAATCTGATGTTTCTTGGTCTTTCAAAATGGTATCTGATCCCAAAAGGCAACTGTGCACAAGCTGTGGGACAAGCAACATGCGCATATTCCATTTATTCTGTTAAGAAGGTTATTCTCAGACGTCGAGGAGCACTTACCGAGGTTACCTACGCTAGGTGAAACAGACGATTTAGGCCGGTGACTGTTGGTCAGTCAGACCAATGACTGATGCTGGGAATAGCCATTGGTCTAGCCCGTACAGTGCTTAAGTGACAGTGTCATCGCTTTCGGCCGCAGACACATTGTGGATAATAACGCTTTTGCGCCTACGTTCACAAAATACCTACACTTCAGACAGTGAATGCAAGTAGGTGTAGTTGTTTTAGTTAGATCGTATCCAAACTGAGTTCTGTCGTGGCTCACTTGTTGCGGCGTCATTAGCTCCTCAAAATCATTTACGGCACAAACAGTAGTCCGCAATGGATGCGACATAACAGCGCAAGGTCAGATCTTCATGGTACTCTGTAAAGTCGCTCTGGGGAGATATTGAAATAACCCAGTAGCTTAGAAAACCCTAAAACTTCTTTTCGGTCAAGCCCCACTCAGTTTGTTAGCATTGCTGACTGAGTGTCCCTGCCTACAGCGTTTGTTTCACACTGTCCGTCAAGGTGAATAAGCTAGCTTGATGGCTTTTAGAAGGTAAAACTTTACAGATCGCTACACACGCACCTATTCACGCTGTCTACCTGTGAACTTTGATTATGTATCCAGCTGATGACCTGGAATTTTTGTTCAAGTGTTTTACACTTTTGCTTTCCAAATCATTCATATCTTCCCGATGAATCTCAACACTTCTACACATAACTCGTAGATGCGAACGACATTCTTCAGGTCCTTGTTTCAATATAACGTTTACACATATACTGTGTCATGAGCAAGCAGAACAAACCATCCTAACGAAGTTTCATTGACACAAAACTGAATTCTAGGTGTAGCTGCGTGCCACAAGTTTTACGTTAATTATATAGACCGGCAATCTCAAAACCCGATAACAAGCAAACTTATTTCCCAATAAATATTAGTCGCGGATTTCCAGCTCCTCACTCAGTCGGATCACGGTTTCTGATACGCATGAATTAACCTACCAAATGCGTGACGGATGCAGTTGACTTCACTAGAACAGGCGGGCCAGACGGTTGATAAAGGTCTACTACAATCTCACTTTACTCATAGCGCAGAGAAAAAAAACTTATTTGCTGTTTGCCGAACCAGAAAACATCAATGTCGTTTGGTGAGTCCGATTGTCACCACTATCCCACACTTTCTAACTCGGTTGTCGCTAATCGCTAATCAGCTACACAATCGCTCTCAGAAGGAATGTACTCTAAATGTTCCACTGGATACCAACACGCATTGACTGATACAAGAGTTTACAAAAACAACTATGTTAAAATGGCCTGAATCAATGAGTGACAGGGATTTTAGCACTGTTTACAAAAGTAAATCTGTTTAAAAATTCATCTTGATCAACTCAATTATGTTTCCATTGGCTATCGTACAAAACTTGCAGTCGCTGTGGTGACGGTCACTTAACTCTTATCAATTGCACAATCACGTTATTAGCATACATTCAATGACGTGTTATCTACTCGGAGCTTAGACCAGTTAGTAGTTACTTAGATGGCCACAATTTCTAGCCGTGACAACAGTTGTCAATCGGTTCCGTAATTTCGTTGCCTGTCCATTACAGTTTTCTATCTGAGACTTTAGCAACAGAATGGATTTCACCAGAACTATGCTCTGAGTTAACGAACAAGAGAATAGTTTTCAAATGAAACGCATATCTTTCAAGACTGCGTTACTTCTGCGTTCCTGAGGAAAGACACTCTCCGTAAAACTTTCGTTATCCGGCGACCTGATAGATGAGTCAGTCGATTACTGTTTTCACTATTCCATCCGCCCACTTGTTCCAGCTAGCTGATCCACCAATAAGTTAGAAGAAAGAGGATCAGATCCTTACTGTCCGGTGTATGTGTGTGTGTATGTAAATGTTACAATTCATGGGCTCACATTTATCAACCAGAATAATGGTCCAGATCGCAACTAAGTTTCGAGTTGCATTTCATACAACTATCATTAAGTTTGACAGATGATTGTTACTGTCGTTTGTGTTGCTTTTCTTCCCGTTGATATCCTTTTTACTGTGTCAAAACACGTGATTTATCGTACTCCTCAGGGTCAGTGAGCCGTTTGTCTTCAGCATGTTTCAGGGCTACGTTAGTGTACTTTAATGAATTTCGGACTATGTGTTTCTCCCACTCTATTGCACATCACACTAACTTCATGTTGGATATGAACCTCAAAGTCAAAATACCCGTTTAACGATAACTCATTGCTTGACAGTTTACTACCCTGCTTTTGATATGACGAAATTCATGATTTGACGGCGAAGTTACAAAGCGCTAACCAGTACCTCATTACCTGGTGGGCTCGAATCAAGAAATCGTCATCAAGAAAACTTTGTATTGGTTACAAGCCTCTATGATGTTTTACAACAATGACTTATTTCCACATATTAGCAACAACAAACATGCATCCATGTTAAGCATTATCATTCAAAACTCTACAAAGCTCACAGTCTTTATAGTTACAGCTAGACCATACTTGTCGCCTGCAATACAACCTTACTGACCGAAATTCACTGATGCCACCGAACGAATGATACCACCGTCAGTCATTCTTTGAGAATGCTAATTTCGCTACAAATGAATGTTTCTCTATTACCTGTTGTGACTGTATTGATATGACATCGATTAATCGAAAATCACCTACTATTTCATAATTCACCAGGTACTGAGAAATGGACGAACTGATTCTATGAGCAGAATACTGTCATTTTTAAGTATGTTTAATGGGTAAACAACCAAAGTAAATACATTAACAACACCTCTTGAAAAACTATTCGTGAAACCTTCTGTCAGATTATAAGAAAAAAGGAATTTGGTATGTGAGTGGGTAAACTCTCAATATAGGTCACACGATGAAAAACAAACCGTTTCCCTTACACTCAATCCACTGCGATCAAAAAACACACTCTTCCCAGGTTTTCACTGAATCAAAAGGAAATCCGAACACACGAACTGCCAAGCACACAGCTAAACGTTTCTTATTCCTCCATAGCTGTGTGCACGATAAGACAACACTTTCTTTCCTATTCAATCCTCTACATGCGATATCAAATAACAGTCAATTTGTTCGAATTAATTTGTCTTGGTGGTGAATGAAACTAGCATGCCGTTCTCATACTGGTAGTTACGGTTCAATTCATTGAAATGTAAAACAGATCGGACTATACTGTCAGTGTTTGGTCGAGCAGGAAACGTTAACCATAGCCAAAAGTGAGTTTTTCCAGTATTGGTGTCCTGAAGAATTGTACCTCAGTCGCTGAATCGAGAAGTAAATTTGATTAATGACACATTCTTCACGGGTTGCGAAAAACAAAATGCTAAACCTATGAAATTAATTGTATCCGCACTCACTGCTTACTTCTGTGTTGTGTAGTTCAATGCGCTTGAAATGTCACAAGAAATCAGGCTACTGTAAGCGTTTCTTTTTCATTTGTCATATTTAACACATTTTCAAAAAAACAATATACATACTCAGTTTAATTACCACATTGTCCCATTGTGTTTGACACCTCGAAACGTGTGAACGTCTACGACTTTTACCATACATTTCAAACAGTAGTGTGACCTAGATGAACAGCTGTGTTTATTTGTTTTTCACTTGAAAATTCTGGCAAGTACACCTTTGTCAACATTGATAGCATCTTACACTCACCCACCCACTCGCACATGTTAGCCTGTTCATGGTTTGAGATAGCTGTTGGAAACGAGCGTTCCGCTACTCAGTCCATATTAAGGTGTGTCTGAAGTCAAACGACATGCACACAGTAAATCTTGTCTCGACTGTGCCACAAGGGCCAAACGATAAACGGTCGTATCGGATTGGTTTTTACCTACTACACTAGTACAGTTTAGTCTAGCAATATCAGTCGTTCGGCCGTACCTCTCAAGCTTCCAGTAGTTCAGCTGGTGGCTGATAACAATATAGAGCCCCGCTACTCTACTCACAACATTTCGAAAAAGACCGTTCGACAAGTTCTATGATACCTGTGAGTTCAACTCAGACAAAAGTCCTAGTCTAAGGGTCATCGATTCGAGTTATCATAACATTTACTTTGTTTCCTATCGAGGCTATTGGGAAACTTGATCATTATTCACGAGCGAAAGTGGTTGAGCGCTCACATACGATAATTCGGTCATGTCCAATGTGAGGTCAGTGGCGCAGTGGAAAACACGGTTGCCTCAGGAAAACGTAGCCGGAGTTCCAGTCCCGGCCATGACAAGCATATGTATCATATGTACTGCCGACAGTCCCTAACAAGAGTGAGACTCCAGTCTAGTACCACGTTTGAAAAGAGGTTGGCTGGAAAGCCTATCTGAATGTGACAGCTGTGATCAATTATGAGTGATATTCAACTTGTAATTTCAAAAGTCCAAATGATTTGTCATTCACTTTTATTATTTTCATGCGTCTACTGCACGGCTGCGTATGTACTGTATGTGTTGCCAATGGCGTTAATCACTTTTTAATGTTTTCAGTAATATTGCCGAAAGAAAAGTAACGAGTTGGCATTGTTTTCAAGGGTAAAGTTTGGCTGGTTAAACTGCCATTTTAGGGAAATTCTCAGTAATCCCCCAAAAATCAGTTCCATTATAAGGGTTAGTAATCTAATTTATGACGTTGATGCTTTCCCTTTTTAAAAGAAAACGTATGATAACTTAGGGATGAGCAAGCCTCAACTGACAAAATTTCTACTTTTCGAACATTACAAGCAATACCGAAAATTAATCCTGAATCATTTCTGGCTGAGATGGAGTCTACATTCCAGAAGTTATCATAGACCCATCAAAAGCAGGTGAAGTGCTACGTACAGTATCCTCATTGAGCCAGAAATATCTTCCGGGAGAGCAAAGCTGTTTCGTTAAAGTAACGTATACTATCGAGTACCTTTATAGCTTACAACTTGCTGAGTTTTGCTTAAATACCACACAATAATAAAATATCAACCGTCAAGGATAACACTAATATTATCTGCATGCTGTTCGGATTAAAATACAATGAATGTGGCAGCTAGTCGCCATGTTACTATTCAGTAATTGTTGCCGTGCAACTGTACGTTTTAATGTGAACGTAAACACTGTCACTATGTCCAGACTCACTCGGAAACCATATAACATGGACTCGAACGTAGGACCCCTCGACAAGCAGAACAACATTCCAATCACTGTTTGATTTGGGTCAAGAACTTAGTTCGGAATGCCACTGAAAAGTAGATATTATTTTTCAAAATTTCCTTCAGTCATCTACCGATTCAGGGAGATCCGCAAGTTTGATAGGCTTGTTGTGCTTCTTTCGGCTTTACGATTAAAAGACCTACTTTCACACTGGATCTGAGTCGTTGGATTGAACAATTCCTGATACTCGGGTTCCGGAAGCTGACGTCCACTATCCTGTGCGCATTCCCACTTACAGAAGGTTAAACCACAAGAAAACCCTTCACACATCCCACAGTTAATATGGTGAGTATCGTTCGGGTAAATAACTGAACAGAACTGTTACTTACTATGTCGTAAGCATGATTCGTTGGTCGGTTCTATATCACATTTTATCTTCACAGAGTGTATAAAGATTACTCACTAAAAGAAGCATGTCCTGAGATAATTATGTGAGCAAACCGAAGTCGAATAAAACAGTGGCGAAACGAAAATCATACAATGTTCTCCAAAGTATCATTACCAATTCACGTTTAACTAAAGGCGTATAACTCTTAGATTCGGGATTTTTACGATTCGTCAAGGTGGGGGTGAAATTCTCCTGGGACGCATGTTTCG
Organism: Paragonimus heterotremus; assembly: GCA_013368495.1. NCBI lineage: Eukaryota > Metazoa > Platyhelminthes > Trematoda > Plagiorchiida > Troglotrematidae > Paragonimus > Paragonimus heterotremus. The sequence goes on from LUCH01000554.1 coordinate 42,208, forward strand.
ATATTGTGATTCATGCATTACATGGCGAATAGTATACTCAGCGTATGAGAAGTAAACCTTTATCGAAGTCTATATATGGTTATGTCACGAGCATCCTAAGTGCTTCTTATTTATGAATTGGATATTTTGACAGCGCCCTGGATAGATGCAAAACAAATGACTGTTATCACATTTTGGGAGTCCCGTTTGTTGTATGAATTTAAGTGGTGTTAAGTTTATGACGCCTCAGCTATTAAGTATGATGGAAGGTTGCGATAGATCGAAGAAACAGTGTTTCCAGCAACGGAGAAAAGCAGAAGTGTGTTAAACAACCTTTTGAAAACCGTGTTTGTCCTTCTTCAGTTTGACTAGTTTTTCCATTCTGTGCGGGTTACAAACTGCAAAATCGGCAACAAAAGGCTGCATTGTCTTTGAATATAGGGATGTCGGGTTTAAGAAACGATATTATCGTGAAGATGTGGGATTTTGGGATAATAGATCGTGTATTGTTCCTCAGTCTAAGAATTATTAATACATCTGTGGTTTTGTCATCTGCATTTGTCAGAACGGGCAAGAGTGGCATGACTGAAAAATGTGACAAACTTTGATGGCTGGTACCACGTATGCACATCACGTGAAACAGCTGAGATGAGGGATCGCGTAGAGATCATTACAGAATTGCATTTCTTGATGTCAAGTGTTTTTCAATGGGAGATCTTTAGAGGCGTACGAGACTGAAGGTTTTTTTTATCCCGAACCCGAGTAGAAGAAAATGTTGGACATGGTTTTGGATAGCCACAGCCACGTCCTTATATTCATCATCACTGATCAATCTAAGGACTTGAGCGTATTTTTTATGAACGGCAATGATACAGTTGATGGGTTACTCTCAGTAGTAGGTGCGTCCGCAAGATATGGATTCTGTGCTGGGGTTTTAAAGACGCTGCCGTCAACTAGTGAAACATTTTTGATAGATCGGCAGCTGCAGATGTTAGTAAGACTCCCTTACAGTTGAATGTAGCAGATGTTTCCGTGATCCGCTTGACTCCCAACGGTCGGTTGTCAATAACAGTGATTCAACTTTTCTATCTGCTTTCATATGGATGCATTGGGTTTTCGAATGGTTCATGATCAAAACAATTTCAGGCAAACTATCCTGTGAGTGCTCTAATGTGACTACCAGTGTTTCGTAAGAGGTAGCCATTGGTACGATATCATTCTTATAAGCCAGATAGTCCAGTTGGCGAAGTGGGAATTAAAGAAGAAACAGTGAAGTTCATCCAAATCCATTATAAACAATAGGGAGAGACAGAGTTTCCCCTTGATGAGTATCTCTTTTTGGGAAAAATGTTCAGCTTTCAAATTATGATTTATCAGTCTTACATAGTGAATGTAGATAGTTACTTGAAATGGTAGGTGAACCGTGGGATGTGGCTTCTGTTATCACAGTCATGATATATGTGGATGAATGCCTCAAACATATTGGTGTCTGCAAGCGAACGATCGCGGTGCGGTGCATAAGACGGTTGGAACAAGCTATAGAGAAAACGGTTGTCACCTCGGATGGTTCATCTTGCTGTAGGAAGTCAAACAACTCCAGATCAGAGGGGAACTAAAAGACCTAATGTTTAGGGAAGATATGGAAGAAGCACCTTGTGATAGCGAAAAAAAACAGAGACTTGATGGAAGCCAAATGGCCTAAGCGAGGTGGAGATTTTGAGTACGAACGTTATGCAAGCAGTGTTCAGCTGTGAAAGAGGTTCTTCAGTGCCCAATGGTAAATTAAAAACGCTGCCAGTTATTTGACTCTGAAATGAGCCAAATCGGTGGATTTGAGGCAGTCGGGTTCCGATGCAGATCCTTCTAGGTAATGATTGTCTCGGTGGCTTCAGTTTCGAAGATCGGAGCTTAACGTTTATGATCACATAGTGTAACACTCCGTAGAGAACGGTTGTCGCAGACCTCTGAACCATCAAGCACCGTACTCCAGTAGTCGGTGAATCTGGGAAATTTGTGTTTATCATCAGCAAGTGCATTTCCTCATTAGGCCGGCGCTAGCGTCATTGCTGCGTTCCTCTCCCTTTGCTTGTAAACGTTTTGTATATGTCTAAATTAGATCTAACGTAGACGTTGGCTGTTACTGATTATCACGAAGTTGTGGCGAAGTTGTCTTGATGGCTCCCATGTAATGGGAAAATGATTTTTGCAGATTTGGTTAATGGTCTCTTTTAAGATGGGGATAAGCTGATCGTTATTCGGAAATTTTGTCAAAGGCGCGGACAATGGTTGGAATGGGTTGGTCTCAGTACAACCCTGGAGCTTATCTACTGCTGCTCTAATGGGCATAACGTAGTCAGATTCGTTGTCTGACGGATCTAATCTACGACCAGCTGGCTATTCTCTCATGTCCAAACTCGTAGTCGTCGGGATTTCCAAGACAGTACCTGATGACGTTGTCATCAGTAGCATCATGAGAGGAACAATTACCGTCACTGCTTCAGAAATTGTTGGGGAGGTGAACAATGTAAATGGATGACTGGTGCGTAGGATTCCTAGGCTTGTTGCTTTTATGGTAGGCGTATCCGGACTCTAGTGGACGACCTCTAGTTGTGTGGGTAGTTGACTGGATGCTACTGTCGGCTGATTGAATGGATTGGTCTTCATTTGAGGAGCATCAATTCGACAACCTAATAGGTCCGAGCACAGTGAGCTATGTTAGTCTGTGATCCTGACAAATATTACTCGTCGTGACGATGTTCGAATGCCGTCGATAATTTCTGGGTGAGTAACTGAGCTTCGTTTGGAAAGTTGTCAGCTACAGAAAGTTGGTTTTCCAATTCCACATAGAAACCCGAATTTTTCCGTTTATAGGTGGACCGTAATTTGTAACTGACTAACGATGCCCTATACACATACACATGTGTATAATGAATTTTGCATCAGTGCATAGTCTGTCATTAAGTACAACAGCATAAATCCAACGACCTACATCCAGCGTTTGTCACGATTAGAATTTTTATTGGGAATTATTACGTAGATGAACTGCAAGTGGGCTATTTGGAGATGAACTGGTGGTCGGTGATGAAAATTAAAGGACTGTTCACTCAGGTTGTTGAAAATTAGTAAAGAATTTCGAATGATCGGACCCAAATGGACGCTTTCTGGAAGCCGGTCATTATTCCAGCGAAGATTGTTAGCAGCGAGTACTGTGTTGTCAGAATAGTAATAACGAACAAATCGAGGTATCGCTGGTGATATTGCAAATGGAATTTCCAATTCATGTAATTAACGAGTAGGACTGTCTAGAAAATCCGTATTTTTTCAGCAAACACCACATATAACAATCACAATTTCAAACTTCAGACTGACAGAGATAACCTATATTAGAGGTCACTTGCGAAGGTCCATTAAATAGAAGCACGACACCCAGGTACGACTCAAGAACTTACTTCCAAACTCTGTAACCTAATTCTCTGTTTGTCGTTTTACCCGTTCCTGTGAGGCAATCTGTGTGGATCGCACAATCAGATATCTTTCTTTACGAATGTTTGAACATCACTCCATAAATTTGAACGGTAGGTACACCATCAGTCATTTCCATCAGACCTTTGTAACCATGCCCATGAACAGATTTTATAAAAAGAACAAAAGTCACACAGGTCAGTAAATTTGTCAGGTGATGCGGCGGTTCACAGTCTACCGGATGCGTGAGGGATGGATACGTCAGAGTGGCACAAGTGTCCGTCATTAGGAACCTGCCCGTCATTGTCGAGTAGTTCACGCTTACTTGGACTACAAGTGTTTTGGAGTTGAGTGGTCACGGGATTAAAGTATGTTTGATCGAGCCGCTCTTGTGAGGATAAACAGGAATAATTCTGATTTCTACATATACATGCCGCATTTTGTACTCAAGTGTATCTGCCTGGTGAGAACGACTTAAAACAGTCGTCTACAATGTCGGCTTCTTATAAGACTACTTTCGGCAACTTGTTCAATGCGGTGAAACTGAAAGTTTAAGGAAGACTGTTCAAAATAAGTCAGAGAAATAAGTACATGATGGCAACCAAATCTGAAATACTGCAGTTCATTGACAGTTATATTCCATACATCCTACAGGTATAGGCTTCGGACAAATCACTTTCTATAGTGGAGAGTTAACGTTGAAACAGTCAATTGCGTCATTAGCAGAGAGGACCTAAAACAGACGAATATATTACGTCGTTGATGTGCATCATAGTTCAGCCGGTCAATTGCAGCGTAGATGGTAGATAGAAAAAATGTATTATTATAGTGCGTGTGACATGTGTGTTAACAGAACAGTCCCATAGGTCCTGGAATATTCTAGGCTAGAACGTCACTGAGTGACAAAGTAAACAAAAAGCACATGAAGGAAAAGATACCATTGTTAAAAAGTGGTCAGATATTTGGTGAACCATGACCTACTTTTAGCAAGTGTGCTGGAGAAAGGCACATGAATACTAACGCAACGGTTCTTGTCTGACACAGATGGTTCATTAGGGGGTGTTGAGACACACTGATGTTAGATCATTGTGGCCAACGAACGCAAGCACCAGTAAGTTGCTATAAATGAAATCTTGCTTATCGTGCTTGCAAATTGCATAGCATTTATTGTTTCGTCGAAGGATTTTACAAAATTTGTTCTAGAATGCACAGTGTAGATTCCATGCCGCATCATTAAGAATGTAGACAAAATGACTAGTACATATGTTTGTTACGGCCGGGACTAGAGCACCGACCACGCTTTCATGAGTCAACCGTGTTTACCACTGTGCCATTGACCTCACATTCGGCATGACCGAATTATCATATGTGAACACTCAACCACTTTCGCTTGTGAGTAATGATCAGGTTTCCCGACTGGAAAGTCTGTGGGAATGCGATAGCTACGATCAAATGTGGTTGATTTTCAATCGGTATGAAAACCAAAATCCCCAACTACTTACCAATAGTCAAAATACCGCTCAACAAGTCAATGATTCCTGAGATTTCAATTTAGACACAAGTCCTGGTCAAGGGGTTGTCGATTAGAGTTAACAGGACAGTTACTGTGTCTGCTATCAAGTCGATCGGGCAAACTGATCACTACTCATAAACGGAAGTGGTTGAGCGTTAACATACGATAATTCGGTCATGCCTAATGTGAGGTCGATGGCGCAGTGGTAAACATGGTTGTCTCATGAAATCGTGGCCGCTGTTCTAGTCCCGGCAGTGGCGATAATATGCACTACTGATGAGCTCTAATGAGAGCGAAACTCGAGTTTGATGCTTTTTTTCGAAATAGGCCGACTGGAATGTCTGTGGGAGTGTTGCAGCTGTGATCAATTGTGGGTGATGTCAAATCAATATGAAAACCAAAATCCCCTCTTGCTCATCAGAAATGACGAATGTTGATTCAAAGTGACTTGATCCGATCGATAACGATCCACGGTCGTGGATCATGTGTTTTTAGTGTTGGCGCATATGGTTAATGCAAGTACAGGATGCCCGAACTAATCAGAAAGAAGGGAGATAGTTTCACAGACCAGTTCAGCCGTAGTGCTATTGGTGTCTTATGGCGAGAGAAAAATTAGTAATGAACTCATTTCTACAGCCTTTTTTGGAGATGACAGCAGCGTCTGCAGTTAGCTATGGAAGCGTTCCACTAATCATTCCGAAAAGGAGTGAAGGTTTTGTGTGTACGTGAACACAAACCAGTGACCCGTAGTTGTGAAAGAAGAGATAAAGGAATTTGTCATACATTGTTCGACAAACATATTTTTACCGTTGTGTGACTATGGTGTACTTGACACTTACAGATGAGCGAGCAGATTTTCTGACTATTTAGAATATGCATGAAATCACTAGAAGAAAGTAAGGGACATGCAATAATAATGTGTACATGACTGAAATGAGCATTATAAAGTAAAACTTATCTGATCTAATGATATTGCGCTTCAGGATATCCACCGTTGAGTTCAGCTGTGTTAGTATGTTTCAAGTATGTTTGTTTCAAGTATGTTTCAAGTATGTTTGACCAGACGAAACAGATCACAATAAATTTGACGATGACCCTCCTACCTGGCTGCGGCAGCAAATGAAAACGTTCAAACACTACACATGTGCAAGATTCTTGAATGTAGAGTAGAGCGTGCTCCATGGATATAGTACCAACAGTTTAGAGGTTAGGCTCAGGAAAGGATATTGGAACCAGTTTCAGTAATACATTCAAGCATTTCAGTGGAACTTTGTTTTGTTAACGAAGCAGCCAGCTCTGCCGAGTTGGAAATTTTTTAAGGTAAATACGAAGTAATTTCAGAGGAAACAATCAAAAAATTATGATGTTCTCCACGTTTATAATAATTTATGTCTGTCAGAGATGATAGATAAAGTCAAAATTTCAAACCTCTCACGCGACTGATAATCGAACTAGATAATGAAAGCGCTCTATGATAGATTGTGCTCGGTGATGGTGGTCTAATAACGACCATCAAATACAAGTGTCGGAAATGTTTAACATCAGAGTAGATATTAAGCAGTTCACTTCAGAAAGTGTTATATTTTGCTTGTGTTGGCTGTAGATTTCATGAGAAAAAAGGCATATGGTTGGAGTTTATTGTCTACTGGTCGCTAGACAATACTCTGAAATGTATAATTGGACGCATCGGCCGTGGAAAGTGGTCACAATAGTGAGCCTGAAAGTTGCATTATTATTTCCGAAGGCTTGTGTTGTACAAGGATTCAATGCGATTGTTTCATTTGGTCTGTTGGTTATATTCGTCAAGGGAGTGGACACAGAAGCACAATTCAGGGTAAAGGTGGCACAAATTAACCATTCTGTGAAAATGCGGAAGTTGCTTCATTGTGAAAAGCATTCGAGAGGATGTCATTGAGCCGAGTTTTCCAGCTAACAATGAAACACGTAGTGAGTTGACAAAGTAGGAAACCTACCTAGGAAACCTACTGTTGAAGATCGAAAAGCAGATTTTGGTGCACTTATTCTATCCCGGAAACTTGAAAATCGTTGCTAAACTTCACCACATTGTGGTTAATACACTACCATTGAGTTACTGGCATATAGAACATCATTCAGGTAGACGTATGCAGATTTTGTCCAACATCCCAAAAAGTGCACAAAAAATCCTATACTATTTGAATGAGGTGCTTGCTGCTCTTTTGAATGCACTCTGATGTCATCCATACTTGTTGTTATGCTTGAGAAAGGTCCCATTTTGTCAGTACATTCCTATCGGGCAGGATCAAGGTAGAATCCAGAATGTGTGGCAGTGGATGGTAATCTGATGTGGCTGCCTTCTTCAAAACATGTTAATTGCCTGATGATGTATACCTCTTTGGCACAGTGTACACCCAGGGATAACCAACTAATGCTAATTAATAAAATATTTTCTAATTGTGCCACACGTTCACTATCGGATCCCATTATGTAACGCGCCGTGAGATCAAGCCTTCGTAGGCAAGCGTGCACAGGTGTTCCCTTCCTGATAAGTTCATGTGGCATAATGAACGTAACTCAAAGAGAGAAATCTGTTGATTGTACGAATTGGAGGACTTCTTCACAAGTAAGTGAAAGTCGTAAGACTTTTCTAAAGTTCCCAGCCTCACACAGAACAAGTTGACTGTAGAATGAACTGTTGGGATGTAAAGTGAACTGACGTTATTGTCCAGTATGACTAGTCTGACGTCAGCCATGAATCCATGTTGATGCAAACTGTCCGTATCTAAAGTCAAATTTTAAACATTGACCACAATGGACAATTATCCAATGTTTTGCTAGGTCAATAATGTATGAATTTCCACCGTATGAACAATATATCATTACCTACAAAGTGTAGTAACTAAGCAATGATCAAGAAGGTTGCCCGATAAGAATGTTTGAAAAATTCCCCTAGTAACAGAAATATTAGTTACTATGTGCTTTAACATGACTGGTTGTTAGAACTGCTGTTTCAGAAATGGGTTGGTTGATATGTCTAACTGAACGCGAGAAAACCGCAATGAAAAATTATTTGTTTATTTCTCTTTTTAAGTTCTTCTATCCCTGTGGTGTATTTAAAGGAATTTGTTTCGCATTTCTCGCCCTTTTAGCGCATAGGTTACATGGAGATCCTTGAATGTGTGACAGAGGTGAAACTTGATTCAACTTTGTGCGTGTTATGTTTAATTGTCGTATTTAATCTATTGGGTTAAAACACAATGTTAAAAATTTTGCCTGTAGATGAACAAGAGCTGAAAAAGATTCTCTTTAACGGTTAATTTCAAGACAACAGTTTTGTACACTATAACATTTTATCAGTTTGTTGAAGGAATTACAGTTACAGTGGAAAAGAATCACTCAGTATATTAACCGAGTTCTATACTGTGAAAGACTATGCTGAATTCAGCGTGGTTCAAGAGAATGAGGTTTAGTGGTAACACCCACATCAGTAGACTAATATCTCAGCTATATTAGCGACTATGAAGCCTGCTGCTCAAGTCAAGGTTACAATATAGGTCAGGCTATTACTGATCAACATGTTTACCTAATATTCATATCCACATTGTAATATAAAGAAGTTTCTCCTAGAAATAAAATTTCCGTCCTAGTTATTTGGTGTGGTACGGGTGACTGGTATATCCATTTAAATATTTTCACTGCCACCAGACTCATATTGGTCAATGAAAAGCACATGACGTCACAGAATCACAGGTGTTCAATTTGATACAATAAAATTACACAATTTACTGCAAACAACAAATATGAATCACCATGAAGTGTAGCATACCGGTTCACATCAATGTTGTGACAATCGACCTTATGAGATGGTGATATTGCGTTCGGAATATATAACAGCCAGAGGATGACTAGCCACTATATCCTCATATATCTAATCAGATAGTCTGTATTAATAGACACCTAGCATCCATAGATATATTTTCACTTCCCTGACATACTTTTTGTAGGTCCTTAGCACTTTATCAGTTTATTTACAGATGTTATTTAAAAAAACAGCCCGAGACACAGGTACAGTTGAAAACACACGACCCTGATATCAAATTAGTGACAGAGTTTATATAGTCACCCTTACAGAATGTGTTAGGGTCTACAGTTGTATGCAATATGTCACAGCAGCTGTACAACTCTTGATCCGGGTAGAATAATATGGACTGTGGAAATTTCACTCAGATCAAACTGGTTCTATACATACTAAATTAACAGTCAACAAAATATGCGACTTACAATCAAGTGGAGTGTGTGTACCGAAATCAGCCGTTAGCAACTTGCATCTTACGAAACAGTAACACACGTGATTAAATTGCGTGGCATGAAAAGGGATAAGCCGGAGTTCTGGCGATTATTAAGGGGTTTATATTTTACATAAATTGGACGTCATTTACAATTGATTGTAGCTGTCACCTTCCCATAAACAATTCAGAACGAGGCACTATATTCGAGTTTTTTTCTTGTCAGAGCTAGTTACTAATGACTATCCTTGCCGCGGCCGGGAATAGAACTCCATTGTACCGTTCTTCCATTCCGCATCCGTCTTAACCACCGCGTTATTGCCCTCACATTAGATAGAACTGAGTCATCACATGTGAACTCTCAGCCATGTACACTGAGATCATTTTTGAGCGATGTTCATCAGATCAGTAGGGAGACATCGTGTGGGTATAGTGTTAACTAAGACTACGTCCATCCTCCTAAAGTATCTTGGTGATGAGGTGCGTGGGGTGCTAATTTCCTGTCTGGTGATCGGGAATTCATGTCCTTGCGCTCCAGTCTTGTCACCCCATTAATCGTAGAATTTGCATCCACGAAAAATTCTTTCATATTAATTACACCGAGAATCAACCACCTTCAGCTGTTGACAAAACAGATGGGAATCTCGTTATAAATTATGTATGAGACACATTTTGATATTCATTGTATGTAAAACCACGAAACCTAATTGCTGTTTTGCTAACACAAATGGCCTGTAGTGAATTGCCAATTATGACTGGTTCACGTACGCGATAGTTTTGTTCCAAAGAAAATTTTTTATCCTGTTTTCTATAGCCGAATCAGTGGAGCGTTATCCTCAGAGTGCCACATAATTTACGAAATTGTTGACTAACAGTTCACTCCACTGCGCACTGGAGTGTTGACTACCGTTCTGTCACTAAACGATAATATCAAACTGGTTGATCTACCATTTGGAGGAAAAAAACGGTAAGTTTGTCCTCTTGAGCGAACAGGATGCAGGGGATTATCTTCTGTGTGAAACTTCTATTTTTTGTGCACCCACCTATTGGCTGTTCACGCTGTAGGACCCGATCGTAAGAACAGTTGGTGTGTATCTTTTTACAGCAACAACCTACTCAACTTAATAAACAAACAGTGGATTCGGTTAATTCTACTTTCGAATGAGTTCTTCTTTCATATGTTCGACATAAATGAGAGCTTTTGTTACACGTGGTTATGCTTCATGCAATGAACGCGTGTCATAATTTGAAATGACCATGAAAGGGAGCTCATTTAAACAACACTGAATTGTGTTTCGGTGAGGCGGTGTGCACGTGAAGAAAGTTTTGAGTATCACTGTTCTGGTGACGGATGGGAAACTACTTCGAGAAACATAATAGTGAATTCTACATTTTACATTCACTTTCAATACGGTAAGCAAGTGCATTTTTGCCAAAAAGAAATAAACCCATTGCACAAATTAGGCTTCATTATCCGAGTTTCAGTAAAGCGAACTGAGATTAAATATGAGATATTTCTCAAAATCTTAGAAATTAACATTTGCATCATTCGAAAAGTGAATATTAGACTAAATCATTGTTGCTACCATAAAAGCCTCTCAAATGGTTACCTCAAACGTGTCTACTTCAAATTTGACCCAAATAAGTTAGAGATGTGTGGGATAAGGTGCAAATAATTGGTTCCTACTCTTCCATAGACAACTGTTCTCCGTGACTTAGCTTTAGAGGTTTTATTTGTAGGGATTGTAGCAGAATGCCCAGTTCAAATGAGATCCAACTGCAAAAAATCTGGACTTTAGCTGTATTCGAACCAGCGACAGAAACACCATTCTCAAATGTGGCGAACGTTGTACCAGCTGAGCTACGAAACCATAACGGAAGATCAGAAATGTCATGTTTGGGTTCTGTTACCCACTCACCTCAATATCTCATGTGAAATTCACCTAATTATCTATGGCCTGGCTTCGTAGCTTAGGTGATAGAACGCTTGCTATGTTTGAACACAGTATTTCTATCACTGTTTCGAATCCAGCCGAAGTCCCAATTTCTCTCAGTTGGGCCTCAACTAAATGCGTCGTCTGAAACGGACTGTAGTTTGCATTCTCATTAATAACTATCTACGACCCATTAATCCGTCACAGGCAATTTTCATTAGACAAGAAAAATCAAAATGGGCAGTGCAGGTGAAATCTCTATTTTAGTACATAATTTGTATTGTCGAATTAGTCAGAGTGAAACCAGGATAACATTTCATTAAAATCCGGGTAAAATTAAGAGTTAAACATGCACTCTGGTATCAAACTGCTGGAACATTTTGATACAAACAATAACATCAACCGTTAAGACTTGTTGAGATAACAAAACCAATCGACTGACATAAGTTCCTTGCGTATTACACTCAACCAGTTTACAGGATTGGTACCACATTCGAAATGAACGTGTCAGAATGTTAGAGTTTACAGGTTTTGACTCCACAGAAGTATGATTTTAAAAATGCTACGATACGTGGAGAGCGTAAATTGAAGGTAACCAATTTTGAAACCCTATCTTGGAACGAATTCAGCCTATTGGCCCAAAAGCTTCGTCTCATCGTCATTCAAGTGGATTTTAGCGGTATCTAAACAAACTGTGGAATTTTGGCTCGAGGTTTCTAGTTTACTTTTTTTCTGAAAATTTTCATTCAGTGTACTCGATGTGACTAGTAATTCTACAATTTAATACTGTGGACCATAGTATAGGTTAGATAAGCTCAGTTATTGAGTTTTGGTGTGACGGTTTATCTAAACAAATGACCATCTCAACAATAGGTTTTTCTTCATTCCGTTGGCGGGGTTATTTAGCTAGATTGTCCGACAACTTTTATGCATTTTCTAAGGTATGTTGTAGTGAACACAACCTCACAGGGCGCAACTTTACAGCATGGTATTTTTCTGAGACTGATGATTTGTTATGTTGAAGTGGTCAACCTGAATGTCAGTGAACATTACTGTGCTCAAATCCACAATTACTGTGATATTTCCAATCAAAGAAACAGGTGTCATCTGCTACTTAATTGGTTACCAGTACTGACCTAATGAGGTTAAGTTGTCTGTACACTAACGCATACCTGACAACGACTGAATTGCTCCTAGAATAAACCCTGTTTCACTTTTCAGTTAAATCTGCCATTTACAGTTTATAAGAGTTTGAATTACACTACGCATGATAAGTTTCGCAAAGGCGTATTCCATACAAAAACAGAAAGCGAGCAAACTATTCACCACTTGTAAACTGCGTTCCAGGGCAACAAGAAATTCTGTGAAGCCTAACTTAATGAAGTTTCTTGTGTGCTATACGACGAACCTACCTCTTCCTGAAACAGTTTGACAAGTAGCTAGGATCAAAATTTCTCGTCATCTAGACCAAATGATTTACAGCTCACCCTCTGCCTGACACAGCACTGATAATTTCTTTTATATTAGTTAGAGCGCAGAACGCCGACCTAAGACGTTACTTCAAAAGCTGTGTGACTGAATCCGTGGCATCTAACGCTGCTTTGGAAAGTTTTCAGAAAGCCATAGAAACTGGACTGCTTCAACATATCAGAGGTCTTGTCAGGTGATTCTGAGTCAGATGCTCTTTTGCCTTGGTAAGTTTGATCAACTAGCCCAACATAACAGCACAGGTAACTCAGCTCGACTTGATCACAATAATCACACGATTGTGGGGGATCGATGTAAGTGAAAATCTACATTACACCATAAATAAAAGGTGGATATTTTTACGGAAAACTTCTTGCGCACCCCGAGCTGTTTGTAGGTCCAGGCTGATTTGCCAAACTCTATTTAAGTAACTACTGGCAATTACTTGTTGATGGTATCTACTATGAGTTCCATTAACACAATACACTAAATTGTCCAAAATCCAGTACAATTCAGGATGTCAGAAAAGAGTTACTAAATACCTGATTGGCTATAAGCGACAGTCTTTGATATAACAGCCAACAAAATAGGCTGATTTGATTCGGAAAAACTTGTCCATTAGCGTAATCCCATAGCATTTATCATGAGAAATGATCTATACTGTACTAACTTTATTGCTTCTGTTAGCACAGGGGAATGTTTTGTACAGTACATACAGGTACTATGATTGTGACTGTCATTGATTTTGTCAATAACACACAGATGGAATGTTTGTAAATAAATAGAAGTGTAATAAGAGGTGAACAAGAGAACAGAAAAGGGGGATTCATCAAAAACGGAACTAGTGATTGTAGAGGTAACAGCAACTGCAGTGCACTGTGAGATCTGAAAGGTTCTACGAATAACACGTGAATAATAAAGCAACTTCTAAACTAACAACCTCCCTCGCAGCTAACATAAAACTTTCACGGCTCGTTGTTTTATTATATAAGTCGACAACATTAAAATGTCAGCAGAGCAACTAACGATTCTCCAGACGTTAAACACACTGTTAAGTCATCTTTTATTCAAGAGTTAAATGTTGTTGGATATCTCAGATGGTCGAGATTTGGGAATACGCCCTTTTGCCCTCATTACGTTCATGAACATCTCGTCAAAAATAGTCTAGGCAGATAGGAAGGCAACACGTATGTAGATGAAGCTAGCAGCAAAATTTCGAGTAGCCTGCATACAAAAACAAGGTAGGATCAGAGTCAGCTGAACCTTGGAGAAACATTTCACACTTTGGACGTAAAAATCGCCTAACCTGCTGTGCATGGTATGAAATGTGTGTGTAGACGTGACAAACAAACCAATGTCATTTGTATACTCACTAAGTGTCAGCTTACCACTGATCAAACCCCGCATTTCCTGTGCACCGGACGAGAACTGAGATTACCCTCAGATGCCCGATTGCCGGTTACGCAAC
>LUCH01000554.1:56864-85931 GCA_013368495.1 Paragonimus heterotremus
GACTCTGAATCAACGGACAGTCAGACAAACAAAGGGAACGATTGCATTTAAATTACCGCTACGTGTTGCGTAATACAATTTTGGATACAATCTTTGTCTGCTTTTCTGGTTGTATCTTACACTACCAAGCAGATAACTCATACAGAAATCTTTGTGTTACCTAAGTATTTGTTCCAGAATTTAATCCGCCAACTAGCTTGGGGACAGGTAAGACGGCACACCAAAATGGACGTTTAGAGTAAATACAATTTTGTATAGCTGTTCATAAATGCATACTACAATTTATGATGTAAAATAATTCAACGAAACGCTCACATTTCACTGGACCCTCATAAGACGGTGACAGCCCCGGAGATCAATTTGCATAACCGAACAGAAAACCAGAATTTACATCCAAAGCCTCGAGATTGTTGGCTCTAGAAAATTCGAGATGATTCTCCAATATTTGTCGCTAGAAAAGTTTATGATTGGTGTACTCGTTCACAGGTGGGAAACCTGGTTTTCTTGCTCGTATTTGGTTCGTTGAGTGTTTTGGAAATTTCAGCATTAATAGATAGAAGGATATTTTCGGTACGATAGAAAGATGTAACAATTGTGTGGTTATCACACTATCTTAACTTGTCCCTTTTTAGGATGGGAATGACTGTCGATAAATTCCAACCACCAGACACCTCGTCAACTTCTCATAGGAAAAATGGAATGTGATTAGTTTAAGAATCACTATGTGACCACCATCTTCGAAAAGCTGCAGAAAGAAAATCCGCGCCTTCATTAAATAGGATTCCCAGTCAAGTCAGCTTCTGAAATGGTGTAGCAGGAAATGTCAGAGTTAACATTTTTATCCATGTTGTCTTCATCTAAATGTTCCATTTTAGACTGAGTTGTCTGCTGCTGGGCACGTTCATCCCGTTGTGTAAGTTGACGTCAGAAGTGGTATATTAGTGAACTATCTTTTTCACTCATAGGTTCTTTAACACGTCGTTCATGACCTGCGTAATAATGACTCAGGAAAAACAGTGTTCGAAAATACCGCGATAATTATATCCTTTTCCATAATTTTTACTTGATAAGGTCAGTATGCTTTACAGACCTTACGAAGACTCTTCGTGAGTCACGCTTTACTTTACGGTGGTCAGTAGTAAGTTCGGAATAAGGGACCGACCAACCTTTGTTAATGAGCTCTTTGGACTTGCCAGAAATTTACGTCCGCCATATCTACACCATCGCCATGACACATACCTCATTAAGGACAGTGTGTGTAGCTGTTGTAAGGTCTTCCTTATGTTCGTTTTGATTAATCCATTTCAATCATGCTAGCAACTTGGCTGTCTGGGCCAGTAGGTATAACTCTGGACACCTAATTTCCAGTTGATTATTTTATGTTGTTCAACACATGTTTCAAAACAAATTGCAAACCAAAGCGAATGCGAACAAAAGCATGCTATGATTCAAAGTGGTAACTCCATAATTAAACACTAACTTCAACGGTGTGATGTTAGCGGTAACTGATAGCGATCTGAACAGTTTATGTCCACGGTTGAGCTGAATCAAGTAGTCCGTATGTGAAACGTTTCCATCCTTTATGCTGCAATACGCGACTCGACATGCTTAGTCCGTGAGTGGTGCATGACTACAACGGCCGATCGACATTGTCATTGCATCTTGTCTGGAATAAGTGAACTAAGTTGTGCATTCGTACAACCATGCAGCACAACGATGACCAATTGCAGAGTTTGTCTGTGAAGATTAGAATGGTATTACAAAATCAATTTTGACGAGTTCACAATAGTTGTCTTCGGGGACGTATGCTGACATGCTCAGTAAATCAAATCCTTCTGATGTATGCTGAGAGTCACCAGTCGAAATTCTACCATAGTCGACGTACAGGTGACAATTCAGTATGATTTATGTAAACAATCTTTACTTTGTCTTAGACCTAAGTATGATTCCGTATTTAATTTAACTACTAAATATGGCTCCATCTTTATTATGGAATGCATTAGAAAACTGTTAGACCATAGTGTTATTTAGCGGACAATTAAAACACGTAAAAGCATTAAGGTCACGTACTCGTTAGAGCGGCTTTCTGACGTAATTGCCGGCGATTCCTGACTTTAAAAACTAGAGTATTAACCAGCTGTTGAAGGAATGAAAACTTAAGGTAGAAGATAAAGGACGAGTGGACTGGTCTATTGGGGGAAAGGCAACGGGTTACCTTCTGACCGTCCATCCCGCAACGGCAAGCACGCAATCACTGGCTTGACAATCTGATCTGCAAGGCAGTAGGAATGACGTATTCTAGGGGACCCCATCTGGAGCCAGTGACACAACAGTTCGAGTCGATTAGTATCGAATTGCTAGCCTAACACAGGGCTGCAGTATGTGAGAATTTCATGCCCGATTACGTTCATTGATGTGCACATTAGATGCATCCAAATCTATCTCCAAATTCTAACGAGTACGGTTTTGTTTATTATCATCGTGTAATATACAGGCGATCGTAGACAAATGTTGGATGACGGCAACGCAGTTTGATTGACCCGTTCTCATATTTGAAAGTAGCCGTTGTTGCAATCCTAAACGTTTCTGCTGTGTACTCATAAGATTAGGACCTGTTCCCTAAAATTATTATGCATCATCTAATGAGGTGTACGACCCCACGCATGTGGTTGATTGTCATCAACAATTTCCGCATCGATTCATTCGAGACAAATATGAATTAATGTGACAAAGCCTAAGCCGGCACAACTTCCGTGATCGACAAGTGAGCCTAAACGCCTCACCAAATTGTATGAGTTCAGGAAGAGCTGTTGCGATATGGAGTAGTAGCCTATGCCAAAATAAAGGCAATAGTTCACAAGTCGAAACATCTGCTGGAATTCGCAACGCCGCTAGTCCGCTGGACAAGCTGTGTCTAAGTGAGTCACTATGTGGGTGTCTATGAATACTGACCCAGAGCTTCTACTTAGTCAACCGGAAGTAATTCACGTTAACCGCTCCACTTGTCAACGTCACCAGCAACAGCCAGGATTCAGTAACCCTGATCATCTTGAAAAAAATTACATTTCAATTAGATGAACCTCTATAAACTATTTTTATCCCTCCATTATTGATCAACCTTCTGCCGAAT
The DNA here is from genome assembly GCA_013368495.1 of Paragonimus heterotremus. NCBI lineage: Eukaryota > Metazoa > Platyhelminthes > Trematoda > Plagiorchiida > Troglotrematidae > Paragonimus > Paragonimus heterotremus. The sequence continues at coordinate 59,995 of LUCH01000554.1, forward strand.
ACATACGAAGGATTTTGAATTATTTTCGTCTTCAAAAGAGGATGACCCGGTGGGTTACCAAGCGATAAAATCGCATCGGATTCGAGAAAGGAAGTGATGATAGTTCCATTTGGTTAGTGGTTTTATAAAGGAGACACCCGTGTTTTTCATCTGCTAACTGCCCGTGACTTCTGCACGGATGTCATTAGAAACACAGCTACCCATTTATGTTGTCTCCCCCTACTTCTGTAATTTTTCTAGAGAATCCACCAGTCGTCACGATCAATTCGGCAATAACATGGCCGTGTGGAACAAGGAATGTTCCGCAATCCCAAAAGCAGCCGAAGCAAAATACAGATGTAATAGATTATTCGTATTCCGAATGATAATATTAAGACGAACGTACGTCTTCGGTAATTCCCAGTCGCACTGATACAACTACTGTGTAGAAGAGGATTAAGTGAAACCAAAATATTTATTTATCCTGTTACAGAATCCACTTCGTTAGTCAGGCAATTTTGCATGGCATAGCTAATTCAATTCGTCACGCTTGTCTGGTGTATGGACTGTGCAGGTAGACCAATTATTCTGTTGCATTATGGTTCTGGAAGGTAAAACGTCTGGTACTAAAATTGATACAGAAACATAGGATACGGTTTGCATAACTCGAAAAACCCGGTTACAAAATCAGTGCATAAAAAATACCGCAACAGGTGTTACGGATTACGTCTCAGTGTCAGATGTGTCCATAAGGATTTGGGATTCGTGGTCTCCCAACCTCAAGCGTGCATTGACTAGACAGAAGCATGTGTCAAATTCAACTTTATGCTTGTTCGCTAAGTAGTTGTCTAGACGTCAATCAGTCTCTTTCAAGAGTCTCGGGGTTTATCAAACCATAGTCCAATAAGTCAAACAGTAGAGTACAACAAAAAGAAATATGCAAAATGGAACAAAGAATTTTGATTAAAATGGTTGAATCCGTTATAGCCTACGTATATGTCAGCCTTATTATAAAAGAGCATCTTCTATGCTTTGTTATTCACATATTCGCACTACCACATTCACACAATCTTCGTCAGCATTCTTCTGCACCATATCAGATGAAAATGACTCAGACTTGAAGAGTATTACGCTCTTACCAGGCGGTATATTATGAGTTAATTGTTCCATGCATCATTTATCCACGGAGCTGTCTGCTACGGGCAGTACTTGGTACTTATTGTTAACAAGCTTATTGAGAGCTGTATGAAGGAAGTGATGAAGACCACGAAAGTAAGTTGCTCCAGAGGACTCAAACTTCACATTTTACTTTTCAGAACTTTATCATTGAACACCTTCAGTGGAAAATTACATGTTTTTTCGTGTGGTGCATTCTGTTCCTGGGTGAACAAACTAGCCTTTCCAAAATGCACCCATAAGGTTGAGGCCCGATAGTAATATAGCTTTCGCAGTTCAATACACAGACCAAGTTTTATGCGACACCAGTACATTATAGACATTGTTTAACTGTCGTCAAATGTCGCCAACTCACACCTTTAGGCACTGTTTTATGTCGTAGAATGACGTCCACTACTTGCTTCACACAATCATAATTAGAAAGTTCAGTACGAATTAAAGTAGTGGGGCAAGTCCCTGAGCATCGTGAGGAAAACTGGGGCACAAATTACAATGATCGAATTGAAGGTGTTGTCAAACCCAAGGTTTGTGTTTCAGTTTTCCCGAGGGCTGTGACTGTTGAAACTTGATCTAGCTGAGACGGCTGTACACCAATTTTCTTGTAGTCACTGTGGCGAACTAATTCTCCAGGATCGTCTTCAGATAGCTTAAGTTGAGTCTTTCATATACCACCGAAGCAATTTCGAGCTGTGCGAACAAAGTTATCGACGAGGCTTGACTATATGTGTTACAGTAAAATCACCGGTTTGATTTCTTCAGTCTCCGGATGATCAGCATTCAGATCAGACAATATATTGAAAGACGCATAGGTGGACTGGCATCATTCGTACACATGCTTTCAGGTGCAACCGCAAGTTTTTCTTGACCAGCGAATAACTCGGAAAAGTCACGCTTCTTACTAGAACTCCATTATTTATGCAGTGAAGAAAGCGCCATACGGAAACGTTTCCTTGTGTAATGGTTAGAAGCGACATGACCGACTGACGGCGGCCCAGGAAATCAGCAAACCTACAAAACTACCTCGTAATTTGTACTGTACTGTGAGAAGTTTTCGTCGTGGAGTCTGTTTTGATTGATAAATAAGCAAACAATACCCGACCCAATTCTGGACTGTGGCAGTTAACGATATGATTGAAAATTTATTGGAACAACACTTTGCTGAAGTTTGCTGTATCATTATCAGAAGTGTCAATAGACTGTGGTTCAACCTATTGTGTATGACGAGGAATTACAGTTTGGCGGATAGCCAGTACTTTCGTTAAGTTTGAGTCCGACTACTCTCAGATGGACTAGGACGTTAAGACATTTACGAAACAAGGTGATTATTTAGCTCTATAACAACACAACTCCCCAAAAGAGGTTACAGCTGATGAAAGCATCAGGTGAACGTTTTTTTCAGAAGTAACAATGAAGATTTATAGAAATTTATAGTTTAATATTACACAAAACAGGAATCCGTTACATAGAAACGCAAATAAAACCTTTACTTTGCCATTAGTGCTACCGACAAAATCTGACGGAATATTGCAGTGAAAATGCTTTAGTCTTCATAAGTATTTAATATGAGAGAAAAAGATGATTTCCAACAGATTCCAAAATCAGGTCGAATGTCAGTTTTATCAACACCGTGAAGAAATCGGGCAAATTTGGTAATCAGATGCAAACGTTTCGAAGGTGACGCATATCCTTTCACTAAGCGTTTGAACCAACACTTCATCTTGTTGTGAGAACCACAATGTTAGTCTACTTTTCGGACGGCTTGAATATTATAAAACCAGACCTGGATCCGTAATAAAGATAGCTGATCACTGAATGTACTACTGAGTTTTAGAGAGTAGTGGTGTTTCCTAAGAGTCCATGTCGAACCTGTTGCCGTTCACCTTATTCTTCTGTGATTTGTAAACAGTTGTCCGTTCATCAATTCCGTTGAACTCAGAACATACAAAAAGATGGATATCAGTATACTTTTAATTAATCCATGGCTAATTGCTTATCATCCACTTTGCACTAGATAAACATCTGCCGTCAAAATGCTGCCAAACATCATAGGATTATTCATAGCATGTATGTCAAATTGCTCGCTAGCTTGAGAGGATGCTTAAATGTAGATCAGTAGACTGTCACATCATTGAACAGTTGTGCGCTTGCAAAAGACTATGGACCACCTGAGAGATTGTGCCCGACAGAATCAGAGGTTCGACATCCAGGAAGAGACATCCAACAGAGAAGAAAGAAAGATGATGACTACGACCAAAGCCGTTCACTCTGATCACGATCTAAGTTCGAAATTTTTATATGGAATTGAATGTTAACAAGCGAAGCCATTATGACCGCTCTACTTGAAGCAAGGGGAGTAAATTCTTGCAAAAACCGACGGAATGTGAACGCTTTCTTGTTCAACCGGTTCGCTAACTACAAACAAACCTGGGTACACAGAAATGGCCAAAACGGAAAAGCAGTCATTTTACAGGGGGTGAGTAGGAAATCAGCTTGGTATTGAAATACAACAAACTACACCTCTCTTTTAACCGTCAGAGTGGAAACAAGGCAACCTGTATTAGTAAGCTCCCTGGAAACAAATTTATTGGAATTATTTTCAGTGGACTTGATAAAAATCAACGTTTCACATTTTGTGTGTCCGAATAGAGAAAATTAAATAAAACAGTGATCAAAAATGTTTTCTTATGAACTGAATCCAACTACAAAGTGTTTACTGCAGTATGTGCAATCTTCATTGTATAAGCAGGAAGTTTTCGCATATTTTGCCCACATAAACAAATGAATAAATCTTTGTATTTACATTTCATTAAACAAAACACGGAGATGTAATGCATAAAACTGGTTTGTTTCACAGTATACCTGAATTCCTGTGAGACCAGTAATATCCATTCACGTAACACGAGTGCCTTTAGCTCTTGCTTGCTGACTTCTTCAGCAAGTGTAAGATAAACAACTCAATGAGATCGAACAACACAATAAATCTCATTGTCAAGCATATTATTAAAAGTTTGACGAATAACAATCCATGGCGAATGAAAAGAACCATTGTATTTGTGACTAGTTCAAAAAGAGGTCAGAGTTTGAGCAGATCTCAGATCAAATAAGGAATGGCAGTAAGAAAGACCAAGAGGTTACGAATGAATGCTTGTTCAAGGATTGTGTGAAAGACATTTAAAGAGAGAAATCCGTATGAAAGTAGATGAGATGTGTCAGATAAGGCTGTTACCGCGAAACACGGTAGGCTGGTGAACAACACTCTTACATCTAAGGAAATAAAACCATGAGATGCCAGTTATTTTAAGGATCTGACAATAGTCTAGTGTCCTTCCACCGAAAATAACAAGGCACGCAACCGACTAACGATGTATCCGGTGAGGAGCTCACAAGCTCTAATAAATTGTCTGATGATAGATTCTAAACGTTAGACACAAAATAGGAGTTTTCTCACCTGGTGCGAACTTCAGAAACGTGTAATGGCTATGCTGCACTGTTAGCCAGTAGACGTAAATCACTATAGATATTTGTCATGATTATTTACATGTGGATTGAAGAATCTTTCATACTAGTTCCATTGTGTAAGTGAAAAACTAACAGGTTTGTGTGCCACCAGACTCAGTGTGAGGCTTTGACCAGCTATATACTTCATGGAATCTGTTCGGCAAAGCGGTCCAATACAATGTTTGTTGTCTAAGATCATCCAACCCGTACACATGAATACAAACGTATACTAATAAGTTGATAGCGATGCTATACGAAACAAGCAGAAGAAGAAGTATAGAATAATACCTTGTCAAATACTGGAGTGGTAAGTGGCCCTAAAGTAGCCTGTGTCCTTCAATTTCCTTAAGCACATTTTTGCATCGGTTTAGCTTGCCGTAACCGCAACTGTTGAATTCTGTTACGAGGTTCATTTGTGGCTTTCGTCGGCTTCAGGTTTGATGGCCGAACTGTCCCGTTTTTACTGAGACGATTCGTCCATAATGTGGTGAATATTCAGGCAGAAGGTGGGAGTATTCCAACACAGCCGAATACCTCAACGGAGGAGAGGTATGTCCAGAAGGTTAGAGTGACCGGATCGAGGACAGCATGAGCGACCGGATGAGTCATTGATCGACTGGATCGGACCAACGGGCGAGACATGGCAGGCAAAATGAAATGGACGATCAGAAAGGGACGCGATTATTTCAACACTCTGAGGAATATCTCGACACGGTCGTACAATACAGTGAAAGCCTACAGTGGATAGATTTCGGACAACATGTGCGACTGGACAAGTCATTGCTCAACGAGGTCGGACTAACCAACGAAGAATGTGTTAGGGCGCCCACCCTGTTACGGTCCCAAGGCGGCTCTGTCATGAGAAAGAGTAAGAACGATTGACTGAGTTTCACTTAGCGGAACTGTTCAAATCGGTTGAGACTCTTTATACCGCTATGCTCATTAGCGTTCCTAACTCTTCTTTTTTACGGCAACCGTTATCTTGATGTCTTGGGAATGTGTGGTCATTACGCTCCCCATAAATAATTTGCACTTGTCGTCCTAGCGGCACCTCGTTTTGGAGCGGAACAAAGCCTTAGATTTTGAACGCGTCTTTTTGCTTGTCTTGGGAACGAATACGGGACAGTCGCGGAACTTTTCGGGACCGGGGTTTTCGCGTTACTAATTACCGGGACGAGAATCCGATTTTATCGAGCGCACCAGTATACCGAAATCGACCCAGCGTATCGTTTAGGAGGGTTTACAACAGAATGCCAGGCAGAAACCCACCCATAGAAGACGCCGATCACACATAAACCGGGTAGAAGTGTACACGATGTGTGTACGGAAACCGGGGAATGTTGTGGACTGGAATTCTGACTACTAAACGCGAGCGCGCGTGTGGCTGGATAACTAACGGGTTGGAAAATAAAGACTGTGCGTTATTGGACGCCGTTTCGTTACAATAAGCCCCAAAGTACACATCTAGAACCACTACATCAACGTGATTTTGTGCAAACCGTAACTGTGTCCACTTGGCAATATATATTGAACACCGTACTGGAGGCAGAATGTTCTGGAGTTTAATCCATTCCTTGTACATTTTTAATCGGGTGGGTGTATAGGCAAAAATATAACAAAACAATCGATTAGCCAATGAACAAAAGAGCAATTACCAGTTATTTTTTAATACCTACTTTAAGTTAGCTAGGAAGACCGAGAGATAACGTAACCGTCATATTTTTAAGGGCACAGCGTATAAGTGATTACCAAAGTCTGAATGAAATTCGAGTGGATTAACGCGGTTGTATGTTGTGATCGTTCAAATGGATGTAGTTAAATTTTCTGTTTTACCTGTTCAGATCTGTATGTTTAGCGATCAGTGGAGCCAAGCTGCGGTTGAATGGTGTGAAGCTATACCTTGACGCGGCTAATCTGCTAAGTGCTCCTTGGCTCGTATCTTCAACCGTCTATCTGTCTTCCAATGTAGGTTTCGCCGTAGGTGTAGGTGCACTTATAGAACAATCATCATAATGATGCGTCCTACGTCCATCACATATCGAACTGGTTGGTAGTAGCTGATAGTTCCCGTTTAAAATCATATGAGTTACCGCACATTTCTGTCCTTCCGTAAAAGGTATTTCGTATAGACCATTCAAATAGAAGGTGTTCATAATCATCAACAGACTGTCATCAGCCCAGTGTTGGTCTTCCCTCTCTAACAACGATTGTTACCCTGTTACATTCATCTCTCTACGATGCGTACCACTACGTTAATCACTGTGCTTACGTTTGGCTGAAAGATGTCAACCAAGAAGGTGCGCTGAGTTTTCGACCAATTGATATTGACATGTTCAACGAAATTATCTAAACGGTTACCCAGAAGCAACGGGGTATCCAAATCTATCCTTTCGTACTATGCTGCATAGACTTAGTACCGCACAGACTTTCTTTCGATCGTTCTGTTTTTCTGTAACATAGAGATCAAAGACGGCAAAAGTGGATTTGCTTTTATCTATTCCACCCGAACCATTTTTCGATATATCATGAATTTAAGTATATCATAATAAAAGTAAACATTACGTGAGCTCCCTGCGTCATACAAGGAGAACTCATTTGACATTAGTAATCAATAGAGTAAATTAACGATCCCTGTCATGTTCACCGCAGGATGAAATGTTTGCCAAACGAAATCGCGTAGCACTGATGAAAGTCAATAAAAATTTGGAAACATATTACAAATATTTTTCATACCTAACTTTAAGCTTTATGTCCTCAGTAGCTTTGATATACGTATTCATTCCCAAGCTACTGATTTTGTACAGGCTGATGAATACATTTTTGATCATCTAAAGCAATCACTAAATTGTGTACTGCATATCGTTGCAGGCGACTTCAGAAACTTTGATATTTATTTGCTTACTTGTCTAGATTGGGTTGGTATTTTTTTCTCCATAAGTTTATTGACGCTTACCTGCAACAAATATCGCCCATTGTGAAGATCTAGCTTCAGTTTCCGAGCTGCGAGATTGCCGATCTCAGCCGATTAGCTTTGCAAAATCAACAAGATGAACTGTTGTACTGTTGACGCTTTAAACTCGGCAACCCAAACTATATATAGAAATGACGAAATGGGGTAGGGGAAAATCACTGAGGAAGGTGGACAATTCGTCGCGTCGAGAAAACCAACCTGAACAGACTAGAAATTCATCGTCACCTTCGACCAAGGGTCAGCAAACAGTTAACATCATTTCTTATCTTGGTTATCAGTCTGTGTTTAGCTGCGGCGAAACTTATTGGTAAGATCAATAGGTCCATGAATTCTAGAATGACCGAAAATACGCCAGAGTAAGTTCAAATTGTATCAACGCTACCCACATTATTCTACCAGGGAACAGAAGGAATTCCAATTTCTCTGATTGTCGGAAATATCATGGCCACAGTTTAGTTGATTAACATAGACTTGGTGTTCAGGTCTAGACTGAGTTGCACCAGTTCACGTTTTCTGATGTTTTATTGAAGCAGTCGCTGCACCAGTTACACTTTGGCCACTGACTCCCGCAAATGTAGTTGCTTGTCACAAGTGTTGTTAAACTCGTCCGTTAGTTTTTCATTCCACATGACTAGTGTTATCAATACCACCTTGGTTACTGTTGTTTGACATTGCAGAGGCATATATTTATCAGTGCCTTTGTTCTGATTTCTTTGTTCAACGTTAAGAATTAGGCTAACTGCTTCATAATGTAACGTAATACCAAAGTGACAGAGATGTCATCTGCTTCAATAAAATACATTCCTGATAACCAATGCAAAGAAGAAGAGAGAGTCATCTACCGGCAAAAAAACGTAACGCATATCGAATTCGCCGGTTACCAACTCATTTCATGTGAGAGAAAAATATTTATTCATCAAAATGTCTTTTGTTTTGCAAAGTGGGAGTTGAGGAACACGTCAAACATAAAAATAATTGCAACTGTTTTATGCACAATAACGGATGGTTTTAGGGGACTTAATGATAACTGGACGTCACTCACGTTTAAAAGCATCCGGTGTACTTTTCTGTTAGCTCAGTTAAACTTACACTAGGGCGGTCCTCAACTACTCAAGGGGACAAAATTGACAACATAGTTGGGTTTGCCTTGAATGAACAGTCTGAACCACTGGGTGGTGTAGAGCAGTGAGGGATTTGGGCGCCTACATTTTATGTAGTTAACTGTTGACTGCAAAACACGTGATGCAGTGTATAGAACCTTATGCTCGTACTACACTGATAGAAACCTCGGTTGACCGATTTCTGCTCAGATTGATACGATTGATTAATTGCAGATTTTCTAACTCAGTTCCACTTTGTGGGAAATAGTTAAGATTTTTATGGTGAGTAGAAATGTTCCAAACATACTGTTGGTGGGTTGTATTTTTTTCTTTGGTAGTTTCACCCTTTACCCTCGTGTAAAGCCTCGACAAATGGTGTTAGCTCATGGTCGTCATTTACACCCATTGCCGTTATGTTTAGCATGCTACTGTCGTCTCGTATCTAATAGCAAGTAGGTCATGTTAACTGAGTTGTAACATTCTCATCAAATGACGGCAAATGTACAGTTATTGATCATCGTTTGAAAATGATGAGGTAACATCAGCACTATCAACGGTCGACCATGGTTGCAAAACGAGTCATGGTTAAAAGCATCTTATTCAATAGAAAAGAGGATGCAAAACGGATTGCGTAATCCTGAATTAGTGTTAGATTGCTGAGAAGAAGGGCGGAAAATAAATGTCTTGTCATGAGAAAAAGAAAATAATCAGCAATCACAAATGTGTAAAATAGCAGAACCAAAGTCCATTTGGAAAATCAACCGCGTCCGGTCAACCATATTAAAACTTCACGGTAAAATTTTCTGGTCGCTTTGCCAGGAAAGGTGATTCGTTTATTCACTATTCCCTAATTTCATGGCCAGTCTCAGATTTAATCCCTTTGCGTTACTCATCCCATCTTGTTTTTACCGAACTAATCTGTCATTACGTTTCTGTGGATCAAGTTGCCATTCTTTCAGTGATTTTGATGACTACTACACGGTTTCGAACTTGAGGGTTTCGTGCATCCATCTCCGGTTGGTTTGTCTCTTTTAATATCAAGAGAACGTCCGGTGATCTGAAAAGCAATCATTGGGAACAGGGTGTAGCACTAACCAGGAACTAAGAATCTAACATGACTTTGGATAAACGGGAATTTCACAACATTCTAAAACGAATGCTAGAGAAGTAACCAATGATATCGAACAGAAAGTCTTTCCAGTGAGTGACAACCCTGCAAAGAAAAATGAAATGTCTAGGGCAGGTTCTTCTCATGATTTTGATAACTGCCATCATTCGGCAAAATTAAAAACTGTTTGACGAGTCAAAGAAAGGTGTAAGAATTGAGTGAACTCGGAGTCCATGACATTTTAGTGAATTGTGGTGGTCATTCAATTTGCGGCTCACAAGCCACATGCCTCGGGTCAGTGACCACCACGGTAGCCGATTGTTGAATAAGCTTATTGGTAAGTATCTCTTTGTCCAAACCGGTGTATACGGTAGTGGTCTTCCATAAACCCCATGAGGTGTTCAAAGTGCTGGTTAAGGTACGTTTGGTCATTCGAGGAGTGGTAAACTCTCCAATTATAGTCACCTCGCGGTGAAGGTTGAAGGATAAGTTAGAAAAAATCCAGGTATCCGGACATCAAGTCCAACTGACTCATTACTGCGATGTGATTCCGTATAAACATTCTGACAGTTTTCACGGATCTGCAAGAAATGTTTCTAAAAATATGCATCCCCTTCACAACCGAGGTACGTCCAATTTCCGTGTTTACATTGAAGTGACCTGACAATAAATCTAGTTAAGTACCAAATAATATCACATCCTTTCTATTTTTACTTCCTGGCTCATGTGTGTGAGTTATGCATTACTTCAAAACTCTGGATATTATGTGTTATTGTATGAAAACTTCACTCTCGACACAGTGCAGAATAATTTTTGAGTTAACAACCACCTGTTTTCTCTTCAGAATGCCGATAAAGAAAAACAAGTTACAAGGGAATGATATAAACTTCAAAAATCTCACCGTTCTCAGCAGTTATCGTATTCGGATCACTGTCATCGCAACATGCTCTCGGTATCCGATAAGTTTTGATTAATGCTCCGTCTTGTAGAACAACTGGGATGCTGTTGTGTTTCTTTTAGATATTCGACTATAAGATTATATCTCGCCGTGGATACTACCTAACACATGGTTGATTCAACACGCGTATGATTGGTCTTGAACTGGACTAACCATTTTGTCTGAAAGATGACAAACAATGGTATGCCTGACTGATAAGCGTAAGAGTTCTCAGCGAAGTCAGGTTCCGTTGATGTACACTGTTATCGTAGGCTGATGTGGAAGGACTGTCCGAGCCACGTGTTGGCTGTGGTGCCTCAGAAAGAGATTATGGGGCGTTAGCATATAACTGCTTAACCATAGAGAAAGGTGTGAGACATGGTATGCTACCGTGTAACTAAGCTAGAGCTACACCATTCAGTGCGGTAACAATTCCGCGACCAAAATTACTGGTAGCGGTCCCGACAAGGAACATATGTGAACTCCTTTTTGACAACTTGGGAGGACGTTCTAGGATAATAATATCTGGGCATATTCCATGATTACTGCTCACCACAGGCAGAGCGTATGAAATTGTTTCTGAAGCGTTGTGGCTAGTTACCTTTTCATAATCCATTAGTCTTTGACTTCTGAACAACAGATACATGTGATATTTGAAGAACGCTGTGTTGACCTAACTTACTGTGATGCGGTAAAGAGCCCAGCAATAGAAAAGTTCCCGAGTTCTTGGGTCAGCCTTCTGAGTCATGGACCACAGAACCCAACTGCGTATCGAGAATAACAAGATTAAACGAAATAGATCATTAGTTCAAATTCGTCTTGTAGCAGGAGCAAATGATCTTGACAATAGTGTTTCCCGATAATCAGTGACGGTTGGAATGTTCAGAAGTGTCCAGTGGACCATCTGGTTCAAGTGTTGTTTTATGGAACACCTTGCTGGATGCCCAGAACTTGAGTTTAAAACACGATCAAAACAATTCCAACCTAGAAGAATTGACCCTACTTTCAAGGCGATCTAACTGAGATCGTTCCTTAAAACCACCTCGCAAAATCCCTTAAAAATGCTTGTGTTAAAAGACGGCTGGGGAAGTTATACGGATTCGTGACTGACATTCGTTTACGACATAAGATTTACAAACCAGACAACTTACTTGTTTGCCTAGACGCTATCACAATGTTAACTGCTTTATAAAACGTCACCACGACGCAGATGCCTATCCCGAAATGAAGCATGTGTGACGCTCGTTAACGAGACCCATTTAGTTCATGCGCGGCGAAGTTGCGATCCAGCAAACTATTAATTTATGCCCAGTCTACTATGACAATTGTACATTAGTCGGGAAATGATTAATTATCTCTTTGTCAACTGTTGAAGTGAACCCAGAGTGACATCCAATCACGAAAGTTGGATTGGACAATTTTAGGCCGTCGATGAATGGTCGAAGTTCACATATCGGTGGTACGAGAGATGTGCACCAGTGAGGAGCCTTAAAAAAAGCGAAACTGATGTATAGTACTTCTTTCTAAACGAGCAGACTGAAAAGGCTACGGGAATGCGTCAGGTACAAACATCTTTATGTAAAGTTTGATTAACAACCAAAGTCCCAACTATTTGATACCTCCTTGCCAGTTAGAAGAGCGCGACTGTTAATTCCCTTGGTTTCCCGAGTCTCAATTGTGTATGATGAGAATACTGACATTCAGGATAAGTACGTAGAAGAAACTGCAACTGTGTAACACTCCCAGCGGCCTATCAGATGTTTATGAAATTTGAAGAGCGCTATGCAACTCGTGCTCAATGAATAGAAAAAAGTTTGTTTTTCATAACTGCTTTCATTAATTTACTCACCAAAATAATTCTTAGTCCCTACATCATATCCCTATCACTTTCTTTCAACAAAATAATTTGTTGTCAGCCGTTTGTGATGCGGACAGTCATTTTTGATCTGGCCTACTCTTCTGACAGTTCGCATTTAAGCTTATCGGATCCTATGGGAACCCATTGTCTTTTCGTCAAACGTAACCGTGGTTCTGAACGACTGTATATTCTTTGAATAATGCATAAGAAATATTTCCATCTAACCATGTTTTCATCTTGATAATTCGATTCCTGGCTGTGCGGGACACAACGATCAGAAGCGGTACGTTATTGCTAACTCAGAATGCAACTTACAAGCAGCAGACCTACTCTAGCGTTAAATTACGGAATCCACTTGAACTAGCCAAAAACATTTAATAAGCAAGCTCTCTGAAATGCCGGATTTGTGTTTTACTTTCGTATATCCGACCCATGTTGAAATTCTTCAAGTAACAACGTTATGACTACAGGTTAAATATAGTGGTATTGCAATACTAACTGGTAATTTGCCAGATTTAATGGTTTGGATGAGAACTAATCGCGATTTTTTACAACTGGGTCCCATCTAAACCAATACATCTGCAAAACCATTCATTAGTAATGCAACTTTCATGCTCAACAGTGGCGTTGGTGGGTTCTAGCTTGAACTGTTTGAGTAATCTCGCTAAGACCCTGGTTTTTTCCAATTGCTTCCCATCTAAAAGTGGCATTGGACAATCTTAGATGCCGAGTGAATGTTTCTAACAAATCAAATCCTTCAATTTTCAACGATTTTGTTGCACTTATGAAATGCTCAGATTGTATTGAACACTAACCAGCTATTGGTCACCTTGCGGTGCAAAATATTAAAACTTATCTCTCTATTTATCCAGCATCAGATTACCATCTCTTGTGTGACTCTTCAACAATATTAATATTTTTATACCTTTAGTATACAGTAGAAATATAGTGTTCATAAATTGCGGTATTTCTAGCACTTATACATCAAAGTGGCAATAGCTGTAGTAGTCGATGATCAATCTTACTAATGGAGCATCGTTCAGTGGAATTATATACCGTTTATTTTGAAGAGCAGTATACACAGCCTCGTTCAAAGGAAGAACAAACGGTGACACTGAAATTAAGCAACAGAGATGTAATAAGGTGAATGTGAAAAACAAACTGTCTGGCAAATGCGTAGTTAGCAACACTGGACAGTTGACAAGTACCCTCAGAAGAATAGCGAGCGTTAGTGGGCCAGTCATCAAATGGAAAGTTATTTGTGCCGTATATAACAAAAGGGCTTAGAAGTTAAAAAAATACACGAAAAATAATAAAAAGAAAAATAGGCGAACGGTCAGTTTCACAAAATCAAAATCTCTTCAGGGCACAGAAGTGCTATCACAGTCAAGGCTCACGCATCGGGACGGAAAAATGTCCTTCACAGTGAGACAACTGTCATAGAGGTGGCAACAGTTGGCGCCAGGCTCCCCACATAAATGTGTCGTAGGCTTTTAGGGAACCTAGAACAGTCAATAGACATAAATCCGTGACTGCGTAGGATGGCAGCTCCAATCGAAGAATAGCGTTACTTGAAGGGGGAAATATAACACCACGAAAAGAGATTATCACAGGTGAGTGAGAAACATAATTCACATCGCAGCCTAAAGTATGGAGGACCGATTGAATAGCGGCATTATTAGAATCGGCCCCATACTTCACAATCTTGTCTGTCCAGGCAAATTGACTTCGGTAATCATTCACTATGCTGACGTCAAGCACCAGAGCAGCGCCGTCATGAACCACGATCACATCGAGTATAATGAACGAGCTCGTCGTTGGTACTCGCAACTCCTCGAAGACTGTATAGCCCAAATTGCACAGTCGTTTCGCCAGATCCTTGGCTACACGGTTGTGTTGGGCACAACGCGTGTCATGGGTGATCCAGCATGATTGTAGAATATGAGAAAGGCTTTCCAGTTGACCGCAGTTGTCACGCCAGAGAACTGAGTGGTCACTTCAGCCACCTCGTGAATTTCGAACCTTAGTCCACAACAGACTACATCTGAGCTGGATAGCAGGAATAAAGATTCTGGGGAAGAGGCGATCTGGGTTAAACAGTCAACGATTAGAGAGTGGAGAGTGTGACACTTCCTGAAGACCACGGTCGTCAAGCGAATGGTAGAGTTTCTCCATCCACACCGCATGAGTTTTCATTTTGTTGGTCACCACTACACCCTGAACGAGTACTGGGATGTTCACTCCCCTGAAGATAGAGTCAAACGAATTATCTTTGACCACATTCCGCAGAACTGGACATTGACTGGAGAGAAGTCTCTCCACTCGAGATTTGCGCGAGATTGGAATAGTGGTAGACAAACTCTGGATGCCCAAACCGCCCAAACGAATTGAGGTGTGGATGTAGCTGATTGGTGTGTCTTCAGGAAGACAGAGTCACTGCTGAACAACCTGACGAGTCGTACAATCCATTGCTTCGAGCGTGTTACGGTGGACTCTGTTCAACAGTGATGATTGATTCATCCTTGGAATCAGATGTTGTCTCAGGAGTTCAAGACTTTGGTGTGGCTGCAAGGGCGCTTTTTAGTGGTTTCATCCAACATCGTACGAAGCGGCAGATGGTGGTTAGTGAATGCTTTACTCGTCCAGGTGAACGGGATACCTAGATCGGTCGCCGTATCGGAGGCGCTTATTGAATATATAATGTCCGGACCGAAGTGGATAGATTCATCAGAGATGACAGTTGCGTTATGCTTATGGTGATCGCGGATGACCATGAGCCTAGTCTTATGCGCGTTGATCTCCAGTTCGGATAGTTCCAGAGCACTCGCGGCGGCTGAAAGCTTCCCAGAGAGACGCGTAGGATCCTCAGCTAGAAGGATCAGACCGTCGGCATAAGCGAAACCGCTAAGCAGTGTGTCGTGGAACTGGTAGCCAAGCTCCGGTCGAGATAGTACCAACACCTCATCTATTGCCATGATGAATAGGAGCGGGGACAGTGGGTCACGCTGGCGAACATCACGCTGGGATCGGAGAGTGGAGCCGTTGAGCGTGGCGGAAGCATTCCGGTAAGAGTCGTGAGATAGAATGGAACGCTTTGGACACGTCGATGAAAGCCGTACACAGACTTGAAGACGTGGTACATGAGTTCCGAAGCAACGCATGAATCAGGGAGGTCGGCTCAAGGCAGTCATCACAATGCAGGAATGCAAACTGGAGAGTGAGTATTTGCAAGCGCGTATTCCAACGATTGACCAATATCTTGTGGAAACAACGTATTAACGTTGAAGATATGGCGATTAATCTGAGCTCAATGTGCAATGCAGAGTTGTTTACTTTGAATACAAGAGCTGCGTAAGTGGAATGAACAATCTTGGATTGGCAGGAACAGGTTGAAGTATCCGGCCAAGGCATCAGTTTTCACACGCTTCATATGTTTGGGCAATAATTTTTCCAAACTTGGAGCGGTGTTTCCCACGTGCTTCAAAATGCGTGATACTGCTTCTACAATGATCGGGTCGACTAGAGACCAGTCCGGAAGCAGAATCGTGCGAGATGGTTGCTCATCAATGTGAGGATGAGCCGATAATACCTCGGAGCAGTATTCGTTGAAATAATCTGAGACGCCGCGTTTCATCTTATAAGCAGTTCTCCAGTTGCCAGAAAAAAACAGCAAACGCAACGTTTTCCTTACACTGGTGGTACGGCGTTTGAACCGCAGCAAAGCTAACTCTCTGTACCTGCTTCCTGGTGACGTGGGTTCCCTCGTTAACACGACCACACCTTCGGGTGACAAGACGAAAAAGCTAGTGAAGAGTGCATGTCCAGCAGCGATTGCCAATTACTTCCAGAACTGGCAGCATTTTATTCTTTCTAGCAAATTTGAAAGATAAAATTTATCCACTGTTTTGCTGATGGATATTTTGTAGACCCGCATCACCACAACAGGTACTACTGGTTTGGAAGAAAAACAGGCAAATAACAAAAACAGACGCATGTTTCTCTCCAATTTTTCTTTGATGTATCACGTTCAATATTCAGGTCATTAGAGCGCGAAAACTGACAGACAGGCTCCAAATAATTCGCCTGAACGATGAAGAGTCGGTTAATTGCCTAGCAACATTTTAAAGATAAAGTCCACTTCAACAGAAACATCACCTATTTGTTTTGAAATAGTGGAAACAATGTTACAATCCTGAAATTTACTTTAGTTTTTTGGACAGAAAATATTTGTCTGCTGATAAATTTATGAATACTACTGCCAAAATGGTCGAAATGTTATCCAGCGTTCTCATGCTTTTTTGTTAGTCAATCACAAATCCTCATTACGGGGCTGAGAGGCATACCAACTTCCCTTCTTCATGCTAGTACATACAGCAGGGTATTCGACATTAGTTTTCACGCCGAGTTTAGGTGTCTAGTCAAAATATGAACCGTCGTGCCACCATCTAAATTTTTAATACAAAAAAGATAATGTTCATTGGACTTATTAAACTGAATATTTGAGTCTTTCATTTGTTGAAGAGCTTATCCGTATGCTCACATACCTAGTCGAATCGAACATTCCTGATCGACAGTGTGCTGTCTAGTTGCTGAACTTCAGTAGGTTTCTGGACAATATTCACCCACCCTATCGTACAGCCTGAGCACCACTCACATGTGATTGCACAGTTTTCAGTGAAAAAGCTCCCTTGCTGACCTTCTGTGAAAAAAGGCACTAGACCCAAATTACTCGGCTGTTTGACCTGGTGAATTGTACATTTCCGGGTAAGGGATCACAATATACAATGAGGACGTGAGACAGCTAAACAGTAATCAACTGACACTATGAATATGCTCGATTTAGCCAAGAAATGGAACGCGTAGCAAACAAGTTCGTTTTTGGTGTTTCGTCTTCAGGCCAAATACAACACGTTTATATGGTTACTGATGAGTAGTCGGGGATTTGGTTAATTTCAAGTTGAACATTACACAATTGATCGTAGTTGTCTCATTCCTACAGACTTTCCAGTCGGTCCCTTCCGAAAAGAAGCACTGAACTGGAATTTCGCTCTAGTTAAAGTTTGTCAGTAGTGCATATCCTTGCCACTGCCGGGACTAGAACTTTGGCCACGCTTTTGATGATCACATTTATGTGGGTTAGATGGGGGTGGTAGATAACACACCACTGGGGTGAGAGATGTCAGTCATTAATGTCTGTCCCATTTGAGTCACAATACCTGATTTCATAACATTGATCGCGTGAGTTGTACGAAATCTGCGAGAGATGCGTCACATCCATGCAGTCATTCTTTTCAGGGTTTGTGTGCACAGCCATATGAGGTTCATTGTTTGGATTAGCCGTTTTTGGATGCACAGTGGTGGTGAGTGTGGGCGAATTTCGATGGTCTTTGCAATTGACAGTATGCGACCTTTGACCTGTTTTGATTGTATTCCACCTATTCGATAGATTGGCTTGAACGACTCGGTCTGATTGATCAGGGGGTTTGACTCCATCAGATGCCAGCAGGGCCTTGTCGATGGTCTCTATAACCATAACGATTGGTACTCTCGAATGCTTCCGGGTAATCGCCGTGTTGTGCAGTTCATATAGCTTGTTTCGTAGGGACAAACAAATCGGTAAACACAAAATGAGGTGGCATGAACAGCCAATATATCTATCAACTGGGAGCGCAATACTACCGTGGAGTTAAGCTGAACGCGTAGTTGAGCTGCGAAGTATGTTTTAATGAGTGCTCCATTAAGTGTCTCGGTTACGGTTTCACCGACAGCATCGCCCTTGAAGGGCAAAGAAATATGAGAAGAATTTTTGTCGGCAGTCTGTGGTTTGTCTGTTTTAGCGCTTATTAACATATTTTTATGAATGCACTGCTCAAGATAATCATTTTTGAAGAGTGTATTAAATATGAACTGTCTTTTCTCCTTGATGCTGTCGCTCGAGCACATTTTCGTGACCCTGTCTATCAGACATCGCATTAGATTCCTCTTTTGTCTTAGTGCTACAAAACTATTGAAATTTGTATCCTGACAACTCCAAGTTGCCTTTTGTTACACCTTCTGTTGTATCGTGCCATCCTGGCGACGAGACATGAGCACGCCTAGGAACGCTATACCCGCGGGTAATTCGGGTTCTAGGATAAAATGAATATTCTTAATCACAGAGTTGAAATGAGTCTGTATCTCACTGAGGCTTTTAGAGCCATCTGCCACACAGATGATATTGTCTACATAACGCTTGTAAAGGATATCAACCAACAATGAGTCTAGTGGCGACCGCATTGTCAGTCCATCCTTCTGACGAGATAACTTGTCGGAAAACTTA
The DNA here is from genome assembly GCA_013368495.1 of Paragonimus heterotremus. Taxonomy (NCBI): domain Eukaryota; kingdom Metazoa; phylum Platyhelminthes; class Trematoda; order Plagiorchiida; family Troglotrematidae; genus Paragonimus; species Paragonimus heterotremus. The sequence goes on from LUCH01000554.1 coordinate 78,941, forward strand.
AACTGAACGTTGTACGTGCAGTGATACGATAAATGTTTTGGTTCTTCCACTGGTATTCCCACATTGATACCATTACTTCCAGTATACTGTCCGAGAAACTCAATCATTTCATCGAGTAGGTTACTGGTGAAGAGAGATGTGAGGTCAAGTGAGGATGGACGCTTGCCTAGTATGTTCAGCTGCTTTAATGTTTCAATAAGTTTCAAGGGACCCCTCAAGCTATGGATGGCTAGTTTTTTCTAACTGGCTCTAACAGCGTGGCAGGCCATTTTTTTGCATGATAGGGAGAACTCCACACGAATCTAAAATTGGTCGTAGTGGTACGCTGTTTTTGTGTACCCTAGGTAACGCGCAGAGTCTAGAAATTACAGTGCCTACTGGTCTGATTCTTTCAAGAGTGGCAGAATCTATCGGGCTGTTCCGCTTCATACATCTAGGTGTTTTTGTTAGTGGCTTCTCAATACCTATCGTTTTGTCCTTCTTGTTTTGTACGCCAACAAGTTTGGTTTCATCTCTCAATAATGCATTCATTTTACTTAAGTAAGCGGCTTTATCTAAGATGACGATTCCAGCACTTTTTCAGGTCTGGAGATTATTATATTCCCATTCTGTCTTAGTGATTTCAGTGAAGCCAGGTCCTCCCTAGTCAGTAGGTTTCTAGCCATTGATTTTCGCGTTAGATACTGATAACAATACTGGGCATTTCGGCAGTAAAAGCTGAGAGTGGTTAGAGGTTACTCGGTTGAACATGAAGGTTTTCAAATTAGGTTTCTAAGTCCAACTACCTGAAACGGTTCTTGGGAGAAGAAAATTTCGGTCATTACGAGAATACTTCGACAGCAACTTCATCCAAGTGCAAAAAGGGGAAATTATGCAAGTGCCGCTCAAAATTTCCCGGAAATTCGGCCTAGGGTTTGTTTGGGTTGAGTTTATTTCGCAGTATTAACGTCTTCTTATCTCGTCCTTCGGCGATAATCTGACGGACGTAATTCTGGAACTCATTAGCTTCATCAGAAGACTAAAATTACGACATGAATTCATTCCACATAATCTCATCAATCATAAACGTGTGACTAACATGAAAACAAAACCATAAGAGTTAAATAAAACGGTTACAAATAAAAGCTTACCCGAATAATGATTGGTACTCATAGTTAATATTATGTGATTTCACGATATAGACATATTTCATTGACTGCATCAATACGCAATCAACAACTCAGACTATTTTTTTTATACAAAAGTGGTTAAAATTAACATATTCAACAATTGTGGACCCGTTTTTAGAGATACATGTATTCCAGTCATAACACAGAGTATACAGCTGAAAAAATTCTGTAAACATGGGGAGTAATCATTTTCTCTATGCAATAACAAAAATCACATAGTGAATGTAACGAAATGTTCATCAAATATTCTGGCATCACATCTAATCTATTCACAATTTTCATACTTGCCTCAAAGATTTCTACCTCGCACTTAGTTCTCCAAAGAGAAATGTGGGCGAATTCTTCAGTTATTGAATCGATTTAGCCGTCGCTTTAGTGGTCTAACTCGGGTGGTCTGCTTTGATTTCCGTAACATCTGCACTTCCAAACTCATCTTCGGTCTTTTCAACACATGTTGCCCAATCTAACGCATCCACTGAAGGGTGGTTTGAACTCACTAGTTACCGTACACTAATCAAAAGTGGACCCTACTAACAAACGGAGTACTTCATTTGTTTCAACAATCCGGTGCCCACACTCTTTCCCAAAGAAGTGTTCTAGGCTTTGATTGCTGTAGTACATCACATTGATAAACAGAGAAAATAGTTCGGCATGTTCAGACGACTGTATTTTTCCTTTTTGAATACGGGTACATGTTTAAAGCAGGTTATCCATCTGTTGAATTGCTGACCACATATTGGAAATCGAAAACAACTCCCTAGATGCCTGATAAACAATCAATTGTGAAACTGCTAAATGTCCGTTAGGTTCCAACTAAGGAAAGGAAAAACTCAGCTCAAGGAACAGTTTTGAATATTTCCGATGTTCACCGCCTGGTTAATCATAACAGTGGCAGTCTATGGTCTATATCGCACAGTAGATTTTACGATACAACTTTCTGGGTGGGAAACCAGCTTGGATTCGTCAATGAAATGGTGCAGAACATTTAGTGTGGGGAAATGCAATTTATGCCGCTAGCTTGTATCCAACCAAACTACCATTGTTTCACATTCGATTTTCATTTTAATGACTATGTATTTTTGGTATGTCGGTTGTAACCCAGACTTCCCGTATCAGGGCGACGAAATGTACAATACAATGACACATTTTACGAACTCTGCTCTTGCAACACCAAAACCGATTATATTTGACAGAATCTACTGAAACTGTTGCAATTGTGGTACTTCACTTGGAAGTAATATTTCATTGTCACTCAGATTTGCCTACTCCGGAACAATCAAACTGTATCTGTTATGACAAGGTTAAGATTTGGTAAGTTCAAGCTCAAACTGACTACCAGCACTCAGTGCACCGTGCTGGTCCAGTTTTTCCTCATAACCGTTTTGATGAAATCAGGCTGTTTTTGAAACGTCTTAACTGTTGTCTTCAACAGTTCCTGAGGCACGCTGATTGTATGGCTGGTTCTGTCTTTATCCCAGCTGGTAACCTACTGGTTGTTTCCTAAATGTGGTACGTTCCGTATTTGTTGAAGCTATTGAACTACCCAATTATCATAATAGAAATGACATCCTAAATCGTCTTAGGTACGCATGTAATCATCCTGTATGTGTTAGTAGTAACTCAACGAACTGGGAGAGCGACAGGGTTTCATCACTGTGATTCTGCACATCTGCGTATCGATTGGGCAAATATTCAAAGAGGGATTGTCAAGATATGACTCCAAAACACATAGAACTGACTCCACTTGGTACTTCAAGTCCAAATCCTGTCATCTCTCACATCTCTGTCAAAATTATGAACAACAGAGGTAGGTTATTTGAAACCTTCACTTGGATTCCGATTCTTGATTTACACCTTACTGCCACAAAATAATGGCTGTGTTCAACGTGGTCAGTTATTGACTATCACTGATACATCGGCTGAAACACTCCCTTCTTTAAAAAATAATCTCGTTAATAGCCACAGGCATCATATTCCTACCGATAAGTTTTTTCTCACTGGTGAGGTGTGTAATCAGTTGGAGAAACACAGTCCCCAGTTTACAGTGAATTAGGTTTCACGTGTTTCTGATTCGACGAAATGTTTTCTTGTGTTTTATGATGCATAAACCATGGAATTTTATTCAGCTGCAGTAAAACAATCCGTTAGGTTAAAGTGATCATTTCCTCATTGACTAGTCATTATTGTATTGTAAACTGACGATTATCATCGTCTCGGTCTGCTGTGCCAACTTACGCTCTCACTCTGTTTACTTGTTCGACTTCCTTCGATATTTTCACACAGCTAGTAAAAACAGTCCTATACCTCTAAAATCCTTTATGAATCCATTGTATAATCAGCTGGATTGCTTAGATCACAAGTCACTCCCTTCTGTCATGATGTGAACAGGACAAATATTTGCTAGCCATATGAGATTCATCATGTGAGATTGTGTCCTTACAGTATATTTCAACCAAATGGCTTAGCAGATGAAATGTCGCTAGAACGATGACAGATACGAATCACTCAATACATCTGACAGCTACGTAACCCGTTAGCTCTGGGTCAATGGTTTATTCTGTCGGTCGGCAGCAGACAGTTCCGATTATTTGAAACTTTCTTAAAAGTGAACCGCGTTCATACGAAATTTCTCATTTTAATAAGCTACGTTCATGTGTAGCAAAAACCAGTGCTGTTGACTTGAGAGCAAAATTAAATTTTCGGTACTACTAATGTAGAGGAACAGAAGTAGACGTAAAGTTTGTTGTTTTGCAGAGTACAATCTCTTGCATCATAACCGCACCTAGGTAGGGCAAGCTGTGTACATACAGAAGACATCCTGCCGTTAAAATTAACCATAACGATGGAAAGTGGAAGTCACTTGCTAGAGCCTGGAATGTGGCACATAATACGGCAGCACCACTTTTCCAAAAACAAACTATAACAACATCTAGTACACATTGTATTTCGACCTATGGTTTCAAAATGAACACGGCCGTTTATCAACCTCCGCACCCATAATTTAAAATGATGCAAATCTATACTCAACGTAGAGTGGATCTCAGTGCTCTCTCGGCAAATAAAAACAAGTCTTGTTTACAGAAATCACTTACAACTTTACTGTAAGCTATACAGAGGGGTCAAATCGAAACCTCAGTGCTCGCGTCCAGCTTCTTGTTCCCAGTGGAATCAAATGTTCGATAGAGACTGTCAGACAGCATCCAGTACTAACATTGACAAGGAACTTTATTTGGTCGATAAAAAGTTCTCAACTTCCTAACTCATTCTGTTTGCTTCTAGAGTAGTCGTAAACGCGATCACCAGGTTGTTGTGCTTGTGATCGTTACGATCTTTACAATCCGTAGGTTTTTGTTACCATTAGCTTGTTATTGACAAGCAGTTTTATAAATGTATGTGGCGGACGAGAATAAACAAAATATCTTGCAACATTTAACTTTTCTCCGTGTTGACGAATTTGCTTAAAGGAACTCATCAATTTCAACTGCTCATTCAAAAGTAACTCGTTCAGACACTACATGCATCTTCGTGGTTATTATTATACATTTTAATTTTTGTATTCATTTTTCTAGTATAAAACCAAAATTCCGATGTTGTCGATCTTCTCATCAACTTCAAGATGTTGCTACAAATACATATAGTATCCATTTTATCTCATAGAACACAACGTGACCCATCTGTAGAAACCCCACGAGTTAATTCTAAAATAAGCACTGTATTTAATTAAAAACGTTATCGATGTACAGTTGTAAGGGATACTTAACGAGACTGAGGGAGGTTAATAAGGACCCAGCCATTAATGATACTACGTTATCATTCAGGCTGCCAATTATTGTCCAGTATGTTAGAACTATTGCAAATAGCACCGTGGGGGGGGAGGCAAACATAAACAGCAAATCACATTTCAAACTCTGTACCTGACAGACATCTCTTTCTTTACGCTTTCCACTATGTCTGTCTTGACAGGGCAGACATGTGTGTTTGGCGGTTTACAGCTAACCAAAAAAGTGAATGGGATTAGGCAAGACAAAATTTGGGTTACACTTACTAGGGCACAGTGGTGTCAGCAAGACCAACTGTTACCCAAGGAAGTAATATTCCTATCCAAGAAACCCTTGGCAACCGTACGAATAAAACTGAAGTGTGAGTTTGACAACACTAGCATGGGTGACGTTTTATTTGTATTAAAATAACGTGTAGCGAACAAGTTTGTTTTCGGTTATTCATCACCAGCCTAAATACAACACATTTATATGGGTTAATCGTGTGAGAAAATATACGGTAATAGATCGAACGGGTTGTTGTCAGTTTCAGAGAGACCACCTCGACTGTACGAATGATTGGTGGCTGTTACGATAGCGGTCATGATTACGTAATCTGTTCGGTCCGCATGTGGACATCTAGCCATGGAAGTTTCAGTGGTTTGACGAAGCGTTTTTGAATACATAGTGGGGAGAGAGCAAGCGGATGACTGTGGCTTCTGCAATTGCCAACAGGCGGTCTCTGACCCGTTTTGATTGTAAACCAGGAGCACGATAGATAGGACGGAATGACTCAATGGGATCGATTGAGTGGTTAAACTACATTAGGTGCGCAACGATAGAAGACTAACAAGATTTTGCCAAGCTTCGAGTTAGCCACACCGGATTATGTTCACAAATGTTTTCAGACAATCGCCGTGTCATGCGGCCTACGGAAACAAACAAAATGGCCTACACAGTAAGAGGCAGCATAAACAGGCAATGTATCTTTCAACTGAAAGCGCAAAATCGGTGTGGAATTAAACTGAACACGCAATTTTGCTGCAAAATAGGTATTTCTTAGCGCTGCACTACATTTGTTGTTTATATTATCTGAGGCACTATCGCCTTTAAAAGGTAATGAAATATAAACAGACTTTTTCTCTACAGTGTACTGACTGTTCAACTTTGTGCTATTTGACATATGCCTGTGAACAATTTGTTCGGGATAGCCATTTTCAACTGGTACTTTAAATATGAATTGTCTTTCTTCCTCTAGAGTGTCACTCGAGCGTGTTTTCTTAGCCTTGTCCATCATAAACTGGACAAGATTAATTTTCTGTCTTGACGGTACAAAACTATAAAAGTTCGTATGTTGTCCGATCCACGTTAGCTTACGGTGTACATTCCTTTATACCGTCTCATCTGAGCGACGGGATAGGAAGACCTCTAAGAACGAGATACATTTGGGTGACTCAGGCTCCATGCTGAAATGGATATTTCTATGGGCTGAGTTGAGCCGTTCCAGTATTTCCCAGGGGCTTACTGATTCATCAATTACGCAAATAATGTAATCAGAAAACAATGGTGTAGCGAACAAGCTCGTTTCCTGTTATTCATCATCAGGCTAATTACATAACAATTTATATGAAACAGAGTTGTCAGGACGAAACGAACAAAGACAAGTAGCAAGTTTGAATAAGCTTAGACACGTCGTCAGCAGACACGGAAACAACGTTTTGGTACGATTACGTCACCATTATGACGCCGCTGGAACCATGACACTTTGATCGGTCGTGGTGTTGGTGGTTGGCCATGGCAAATTCAACGCCTGGACAAAGCGCTTTTGTGCCCACAAGGGTGGATATTTTAATCGAATTTCAATCGCTAAAATTCGACATCTGACGGCTTTCGAGTGACTGGCGTTGACTCGGTAAATCGGACGGAAACAGGAGTCCAGGTTGACAGTGTGATGTGTATCAACGAGGTGTGCAACAATTGCGCTGGTAATTGCCTTGGTGACTCCACTGCTCATCCAGACTGGATGGTGCTCACGGATGCGTTCCGATAAACGCCTGGTCGTGC
>LUCH01000554.1:88411-124263 GCA_013368495.1 Paragonimus heterotremus
GCACGACCAGGCGTTTATCGGAACGCATCCGTGAGCACCATCCAGTCTGGATGAGCAGTGGAGTCACCAAGGCAATTACCAGCGCAATTGTTGCACACCTCGTTGATACACATCACACTGTCAACCTGGACTCCTGTTTCCGTCCGATTTACCGAGTCAACGCCAGTCACTCGAAAGCCGTCAGATGTCGAATTTTAGCGATTGAAATTCGATTAAAATATCCACCCTTGTGGGCACAAAAGCGCTTTGTCCAGGCGTTGAATTTGCCATGGCCAACCACCAACACCACGACCGATCAAAGTGTCATGGTTCCAGCGGCGTCATAATGGTGACGTAATCGTACCAAAACGTTGTTTCCGTGTCTGCTGACGACGTGTCTAAGCTTATTCAAACTTGCTACTTGTCTTTGTTCGTTTCGTCCTGACAACTCTGTTTCATATAAATTGTTATGTAATTAGCCTGATGATGAATAACAGGAAACGAGCTTGTTCGCTACACCATTGTTTTCTGATAACTGACCTGGGGATTTTTAATCACTTAAAATAATATCACCTACATGTTGTTTGTAAAGAGCCAGCGAGTTAATCATGGTTGCTAGTGCACCACTTTCGAATTTTGCCATAAAAATACCAGCTAGTAATTGTCTTAATGGTGACCTCATTACTACTCTGTCCTTCTGTCGATATAGTCTACCTGAAAATTGGAACAGAACGCTATATGTACAGCGGTATAACGACCTTTTCGAATTCTTATATCGGTAATCCCACGTTTATAGAGTTGGTTTTAAAATAATCGCCTGGAAACTCAATTGTTTCCCTCAGCGGGATATTAGTGAATAGGGATGTTAAATCAAATGTGAATATTCTTTTTCATAACACGTTTAGTCTCTTCAAGGTTTCAACGAATTTGAAAGAATCACTCAAACTGTGGACCGCTGTCTGTCTCCTTACAGGCTCTAACATTGCAGCTAGCCAATTCGAAGTTGCATTATATGAGGAATTACTCGTGTTTATTACTCATGTCTATTTTTAAGCTTATCGAGTAGAGTATGAAAACTCTAATCACTGAACCAGACAGTAGGTTTCACTGCATACATACATTTAGAGAAAGGCAGTTCCATTAGCAAAACAACTTGTCCATTTCACTGCATGGATTCAGTAAATTGTCTAGTGAGCGGCGATTTGTGCTCAGTTAGAGGAGGTCAACCAGTTTGTGACATGTAGTTAGAAAAATCGCATTTTTCATATTCCCTTAGCTGTCCCAGTAACCATTCTGTGAATTTTTTTAACTGAATACCAATCCATTTTGAACATATGGAACACTTTTGTAAATTCATTTTTCAGAAGTTTGGACGGGTTTGAAAACTAAAGTTCATTTGGTAGGTTCAGTGATCAAAACGCTGTATAACTTGGATTACAAGCTATTTATCATCTTTCTTACTTTCCACATAATGTTTAAACAAGGAGTGTACAGTTTGAACCAAGTACCTAAGTGTTTATTTTCAAACTGAAATGGTTGATATGGGATCTACATGGAATTAGTTGATTAAGCTTTCACCTGAATGTGTACGTTTCCAAACTTGTTCTCATTGAATGGCTATCTTCTATCCTCTGTAAATCTATTCTCGTCAACGGTTGCTACCTTCCATAAATTGGCCATTGTGATTGATAGCTGAGGTCGCTTTGTCGAGTTTTACATCATCCATACATTGCGAAATTCACCCAAAGCACAGTTTTTATGCACTGAGATGTTGTAGATAATTTTTCTTGCCAATAATTTCAGGACTAAACATAATGAGCATCAGTCGCCTAGGATAAACACTTATGACACTCGACTATTGATAGGGACTCTGTCTGAAAGCTTGTCATTTTTGATGACATTGATATTCTTCTAGCTAACTAAACGGAGATCAACCTAGGTCTTAGTTGTGTAGCGTTCACCAAGTAAGGAAGTAACGAGTTTTATTAAAATTTATAGAGAACTCATGATCGCATTGACAGCCTTTGTTTGGGGTTCTGAAATAACATTAGACCTGTTGTGGATAAACATTCATTATGAAGTCTGCTCTGCTCGTCACAGACAAGGTAAACTTCAGATAATACGTCTCGGACAGCGTTGACTGGTAAACTTTTATTATTGGAGAACTATTGAACTCCATTGATCAGTAGTTCACTGACTCTCCTCTGTATCATTTCATTAGACGAATGACTGATGAACAATGACAAAACCAACAGTTGGCGGTTCACCTAGTCAGGTGACGTAGTTTTTCAGTATGATCGGGATACCAAACCTGTACGACTGACTCATATCCTTCTTGATTGTCAAACGCAATCCCGTTCACAACCACATGGGGGTAATCAATGTATGTTTTTGAAGTGTGCCTGTGTAGATATAGACGAATGTGTCTTGGTTAATTCGATGTGGCAGATGAAGAAATAAAGGACCAACTATATTAGTAGTAAGCATCACTGATAGTTGGTTGGAAATTTTGAACCGGATTTTCGGTAGACTTTTGACATTCTCACCCAAATCGTGCGTTCACTAAAGACTATGATATTGTCTTCTTTCAGATGAGAAATATATGTAACTCTCTCTTAGATATACAAATTTGCAGTGATATTCTATTCAACCATATATCGCATGACAAAATATCATTGTATGATTGGTCCTCCAAACCAGTTAGATCACGGGTTAAACTGTGTGGCGCTAATTACGAACTGTTCTTTGTTCGTGTGTATCATCAACACCATCAGCTGTATCAGTTATTGATCTTTACATGATAAATTCATGGATCTCGTCTAATAACTGAACCACAAAAAACAACAGTATATAATAATGTGTTCATCTGATTGTTGTCAATAAGACGAAAGCCTTGTTGTGATGGAGACTATCAAATCAATGTTGTTGCATTTTATCTGGGAAACATTTTCTGCAAACGTGCTTGACAAACCGGTGGCTCAAGTGTCACTGCATTTTATGTCGTGACTGTAATGCGATAAAAAAAATGGAACAAATCTGCTAAATTAGATCGGAAATATTTAACCACATACACTGTGTAGTTTCGGCACTTTTTCTTCAGACAAGCAACACTAACATACTGACATTTGTGTTCCTCATAAATGACCCCCACCAAATATCTTCTTGCAATCAAAAGGGCTGCCTAGCGAAAACGCAATGTGACGTGGCAGTATCAAATTACTGACTATACACCAGTCAGCGTCAAATTAACCCTCAGTGTTACGCGTGGAAGCTAGCTTGTTCCCTCTGGAGCCGGGATATTCAAGAGGATTTTAAAACGTCACCATTTTTTTTCTGACGGAGACGGTTAAAGTAACTCAAACCTCCGGCGACTTGCGTCTAAACATTTTCCATGGGGTGCATTTATTGTACATTTAAGACTGCTGTTTCGATCCTTTCGAATGTATCAAAAAGTCAAATACACTGTCGGCTAGCCGGCGTTTGATCTATGGCTATGTCGGTAGTTTTCAAAACTTAGAAGTAGACTTTCTCGTTCACGAACTCATCTCACAAGTTTCCTCCCGCGAAAACTAACGGTGTTCATCAGTGAAGTTGTGGTGGTAGACAACTTTAAAACCATCGACGGCTAGCTGCATCAACTGTTGAGTTAAAGTGTTTCCGGAATTCAACGAAGCAAGCCCAATAGCCTATCCCTACTTGTCAAAAGCATCAAGATCTAAGTGTGTTTGCACAACATTTCACCAGCAATTCAAATATTGGAATATCAGAACTGAAAGCAGCCTAAAAGAGTTTGAAACGTCTAAAATGAGAGCACAATGTTCTGACTACAACTGTGTTTTTCCAGAAGAAAAGCTTTGACCTCCTGAACTTGGAAATGATTTCCGTGTCTTTCGTTGGTAAAGGTCTACAGAAGGTCCTTCGTGGACTCAGTAGGGGCGCTCCAATAGGGGCTAATGTTTCTAGTTCTGTAACACAACAAAGCGTGAGTAAATTCTCACGGTCAGCTACTTGTTCGACTCTTCTATCATCTACGTTAAGCAGGAATCTCCTTCACCTGACATTGGTGAACATAAAAGAGTTTCCAAGAAGATCATCCGAGATGATAAGCTTGGTCCTACACACTTGTAGAACACCATTCTGATAGACACACTGCTTCGCGGGTTCACGTTTAAAGTGAATGGTGAGCAATACTTCTAAGGTGAAGGAACATTTGAGGAGACTCTCGAATCGTTCAGACCTTTCAGTTATTGGAACTTACAAAATTGTTTCAGCCCCGTTCACGAAACAGAAGTTTGCAATATCACAAGTTTTCCCATCTTGTGATCTGCTGACTGACAGGATAAAATGTTCCAGCTGGCTTTCCGTGAACGCGTTTCATTTACAGCAGTCGAGTAATATGAACACCACTCTGATGAATAAAATGAATTTGTTTTGCATACGTGCTGAAAGCCAACTCAAACCAGACTGAATGTGCTCGTGAATGATATCTATATACATGGGCGACTTTTTGACTGGAAATGTTAATTTTAAGAACAACATAGAAAAACCTGCAGAATCCTTACTAGTTGCGCATCATCAGTTAATTAACAATAGTGTGAATATTTCATTGTGAAAGTACTGTGCTTCAAAGACAGATAAACTACCGAATGTTACTCGCACAGAATTTTATGTGGAAATATTTGCAGCAAACTGTACACGGAAATACTCACAAATCTTACCGTTAGATTGCGTCATCTACCAGTATTAATGTGAGACAAACAGACCAAAACTGCATACTGATTTTGTCAACCAGATGTCGAATTACGTCGAATATCAGATTGCACTATCTATCACCATTGTGATCATGATAATTCGGATGTCCGTCTCAAAAAGAATGTGTTAGAGTGAAATTGGCAACAAGAGAACATTCGTTCCGATATAGTTCAAAAGGTGTGGGTATGAAGACACTCAGTGTTGAACAAGATGTTTGGCTAAAACTCGATTAAAGCACACACGTGCACACAAACATCTCACACCAATCATTGAACGATCATGTTATAGTTAGTCCGTTTACACGTCAATCAACCAACACATAAAAGGAGGGAACCACTTGTCTGTTCGGCTAGTGGAACAAGGTACGTAATGTGATTGGGACCACTTAATCGCATCGCATTCTTCAAATGTAAATACAGCATGCTAGGTCTTATTGGTTTAATGCTTATTGCATGTTCAAGGCCTCAAAAAGTAACGTGTTTCCCAACAGAATGTTCACGTAATTATCCGGTTTGGAAATGAGTAACTACACTTCAAGGAGAACATTTCGTCCAACCCGGGAAATATATTAGATAAAATGACAATCCACAAATCAAGTTAGTTAGTCTTCATAAGTGCAATTATGTTATTTGTCAATTTCCAGGTTCATGACCACCAAACATTGAAATCGACCAACACAAGCAGGAGATTGAGTAAGCCTCTACATCCGTATATCGGTGGATATTTTATCATGAGCGCACCACGATCGTCCCGTCTGAGTAAGTGTTTGCTTGTGTTCCACACAAGACAGTGCAATATATATTGCGGGACAAACAGCACACACAAACAACTAATCATCACACGGTAATAAGCACTGGCTTCCCAACTAGCTGATCGTTCGCGTCTATCAGTGTCATTCATAGAAATACTTTAGTTCACGTATTCATTATCACGACAGCTGTGCTTTGATAAATGGACATATTTCTTACTAATTAGCACCCGAGGATTTGGATGAGAGAAGTTAGAAATCATTAGCATTTCAAGGCAATTTTTCATTCAGGTGAACTTTCTTCCATTCCGTTCACTTTAACTAGCAAGACTAATTGTGAGTTTCGCTCATCTGGGCTGTTGCCTTTACTGAATACTATTGTCCAGACCATGACTGGAATGTCAGTGCCCACATATATGTTTTGACCATTGAACGATTACAGTAGTTGTTAAGTCGTGTAGTTTTTTTGTTTACAGCCTTATTAAATGGAACCGTTATTTATGTTTGAACACAATGTGGCTGCAATGTGAAAACTAGATGCATTCAGTAGATCATTTCTGACATTATTCGAATATCTCGTGCTTTCGCTTCAAATGGGCACATTCAAAAATATGAATTCGGTTGCAAAACTGCATCCAGACGAGGGTGGTATTCAACTGAAAACGTATGTTACTCGGCAATTCTTGTTTAAGCACACATCTCGTTGCCACTTCTGAACGACATATTGAGGGAAACTGTGCTGCTCTGTACTGAGAATGTTAGTTTTCGTTTTCTCGAACAGTCCTACCATCAAATAGACGGAGTAGCGATGGGAAGCCCACTGCGTCCCATGTTAGCAGACTTTTGCGTGATAAAAATTGAACAGCAGCTAACTACGGAGATAGGAAATTTGTCATACTACAAGCGTTACGTCAACGACACATTAATATTCAGTCGATCTAAACAGGTGATATAACCTGGTACAACATCTAAGTAGTTTCACCTTACCTTGAAAGTTATTTGTGAATTTGAGGTCAACAACTGTCCGCCATTTCCAAATATACTTGTAAGTCGTCGAGAAGATGGCTCGGTTAAAAGGACTCTCTACAGGAATCCCCTTGGCCCGGTCAGTAATTAAACTTCACCAGCTTCACACCGGTCCGACGTAAACGAGCACTAGTGAATACGCTTTTCACACGGGCAAGGCGAATCCTTGAGCATGACAGTCTCACGGATGAATTAGATCTGATTACTTCTGTCCTACAGTCAAATGGTCATCCCAGAAGGTTAATGGATAGACACAGTAGACAAAAAGTACCATCCGAAGAGGTGGTCACTATGGAGAAAATGAAGGTCTACATAGAGGTGCCCTTCAATGGTGATTATATCATGCACCAAACAACACAAACGGCTGAGGAATTCGATTAAGCGAACCTTAAATGCAGCTGAACTCCGTGTAATCGCTCGGACTGAGAAGTTACCGGTGCCTTCAGTGAAAGGAGATCAGCCTATTGGTGCCAATTCACATTGCATTTACTAATTTGTATGTAACTGCGGGGAAAGTTACATAGGCAGAACCGAAAAATGCCTGATCTCCAGAATGAAGGAACATTTATTTAAATAGATGCATAAGTCCGTGGTACCGGGAAACGGCAATGTTATTGAAACGTGTAAAGAGCCAGCTTCATCAGTCGCTAGACACGTCCTGACCACTGGTCATGCTATCGATCCAGCCTGTACATTCAGAATCCTGTTGTGTCACTCCAATTGAAAATTCCTGAGGTTTGCTGAAGCCGTAGTAATCAATCACCTCAAGCCAGCTCTCTGTGTTCAGAGAACACTGTTTGCGAAATTGACCCCTCCCTGGACCTAGTGACCCATCCTAACTCGCTTATTTAGTATCCACCCCTCTAGTTGTTTGCTATGAAAAACGCACCCGTGTTATAGTAAATTTGATACTGACGAGTTAATACGACATGCTTGCATCTACCAGTGTTTGTGTTCTAACTTTTTTGTTCGAACTATTCACGGGGATCAACTGTTTCAAAGTCATCTGTAGTACTTTTCAAAGTTCGTAGTATCAGATAAAATCCCGTTGCCCTAAGTAAGCTTTAGTGGATGATGTGAAATGTTTGCAAATAAACTGTAAGGTTGATATGAGGTTGTTCCCTGTTGTTTCTTTAATGTATTCAGTAACGCATAATCCACTTTTTCACATCAACGATGATCTCATCGTTAAGAGCAATCTAATTATTTGAGTATTAACGACTGCTTACATATTAGCCACTCTATTACCAGCCAGCTTAATGACTGTCAAGCTAATCTTTGCTTCAAAATTGCCCATCAATTCCAGAAGAATTAAAGAAAATAAACATTTTGATTCCAAATTGTTTGCCATCTGCATGGTGTATTTAGGTTTTGAGTTGCATCAATCATCACCAGCTGTTTATCTCTAAAATATTGAGAAGCACACATTCTTACAGAGTAATCTTCTTGATTGCGTTTCCAATGAATCGCTACTAGGATGTTGGTGAGTCTACTCTTATATTCGGTATTAAATGTTCTGTTCGAAACATAGGTAATGTTTAACAGTCATAAGTGTGTCTAGTGAGGATATACAAAAAAGTCCCTCTTCATCTTTTTCAACCCTTGTAATTCGACTTGACTGTTTTCAATTATTTTAGGATGTTTCTTTTGCACGTACTTTCTCAGTTAAAGTTTTAAGATTTACCAAGCTGATTTCGGTCGAAATGTAAAAATTTTCGACTCGTATATTATACAGATTAAATGATAATTTACCCAGACATACAGTGTATCATTTGTGTGAATCCTTACAAATATTACAGCTATGACATGAATGTCTTGACCCGATGAGTGGTTTTCGTAGTGAGAGATCCTTGGTTTGTTTCATTACATTGAATTTGATTTAAAACGTTCAGTTTCCTTGATAAATGGAATGAGAATAACACAACGTTACGAGCAAGTTGTAATACACTTCGTTTCTATCACCTCGGGTGGCCTTCCTCAGGAGTGTTGTAATCGAAATCACATTAACAAAAGAACAGAGGTCACATGGGATTTGCCGTGGTTAGTTCATTCTGCGCTGCATCTGAACTGATTGGCCTAATTCTTTGCCTACTAAGTGGGGGTGAGACTGATGTAGATAAGATGCATCTGTGTCTGGTGTTGTTTATCCATCCACGCCACACTGCAGACAGGGGTTTGCTATCATTGCGATTAACACAAGTATGTTGTATGTAAATGGTGAGAGCTTCAGCGCAGCAGCGCTCCGCGTGGGAAGGCAGACCCCCGTGAATCACTCGAGCTTGATCAAATTCTACGTTGTGATTCTCTGACAGTGCATGTAGTGCGATGGCCGAATCCTTTTCTAATTTCTGAAGTTGACATGCGTCCTTAGGAGGAAACCTCGTGTGTTGTGTTATTCTCAATCCATTTATCGATACGTTGTGATTCTCTGACAGTGCGTGAAGTGCAATGGCCGAATCGTCCTCTAGTTTGCGAAGTTGAAATGCATCTTTAGGAGAATACCTCATATGCCTTTTGTGTTCGGTAACACGTATTTTCAATTGTCTGCCTGTCTCCCAAATGTAGCTGATATTGCAATCACCGCATTTGATTTCTTAGACACAGTCTGTCTGATCATCTACAGAAACTGGATCCTTCGGATGCATCACCAGTCGTTCAAAGGTATTATCTAACCGGAATACGGTTCGTATAGCGAACTCAGTAAGTATGGAGCGAATTTCTTCAGACGTTTGTTGAGTTTTCTTGATCCATTTCGAAAGTAACGATAGATGGCATATGTCGCGAGATGTTAACAACTAGTTTACTCAATTCAGTCACAAACTTAAAACATTAGAATATATGGAACGTGCAGCGACGTCTATATCAGCAAAACAGATCGGTGCCTGCGACAAAGAATGGCTGAATATATGTCTAAGTGGTTGATGTGCGACATGACGCAACAGGTAATAGCAACAGCGCAAGTGAGACAAAACACATCATCCATTGCACAGCACATCATGGAAACAGGTTACGTTGTTGACCCCGTCAACTCGTTTCAAGTAGTGCTGCATAATCGGAACACAACATCGCTTGCCTTTTCCTTGGCAATGGTAATGATTACTTACCATCCGGTCCTGCGTGTGCATAATCTGTTGACTCATTCAGTTTGCCCTGGAACTGATAACAGTGTTTGTTTTATGTAAAAATAGTGGTTGATTGTTTCTATTGTTGTTGCTATCCCCATGCCCTATATATTCCAATGTTTTACGTTCGTGACTGAAGAGAGTAAACGACATGTTAACATCTTTCGACGTACGTCTTCTGTCGTTACTGGTCAACTTTGAATATGTCCGATTTAGTCATGAAAAAAAAGCTTAACAAACAAGCTCGTTTCTGGCGTTTCATCTTCAAGCTAAATATAACACATTTAAGCAAAGCAACCTTTTCCCGTAACAAATTTGAACAGAGAAGTCAGAAACAGTTTTTTGCACAATGTATCTCTCGAGCACATTTCCCTGCATCTCATCAGGTAGGTTTGATGGGGGTGGTATACAACATCTCACTGAAATGACGAACGTCAGTCAACAATTTCTGTCTGGTTCGAGTCGACTGACTTAGTTAAATAACATTGATCACGTGAGTTGTACGAAATTTTCGAGAGACGTATCAATTCTATGCGATCATACTATCCTGAGTTTGCGAACACGGTCATGGAAGGTTCAACGTTTTGACCAGCCCTTTTTCGTTTTACCCGAATAGTGATTTGCGTAAAACTGTTTTTATAACATGAACTGTGTGTGTCTTGATTACTTCTCATTGCAATCCATAAAGATACCTATACAATCGCTATTTATCGATCTAAGGAACAATCTATAGGTTCAGTTTATTGAGTGACTTTTTGAACTGCCAATTACACCGTCTGAAAAGACTCCACAATTTTCACATGAAAGCCGAATCTATCACAACCGATCCGAAATTCACAGTGAACTGGTATTCCATCTCTATTCTCTCGAATTAAGAAGCACTTTTAATGCAATAGACATAATATCGGGACGCGAAAGCTACGTATTTTTTCCTCGCCGTACAAAAATGACCTGATCTGATAGTGTTCGATTGGGCTCTGCGTTTCATTTGAAAGCCGTACTCTGGCAAATTCATTAAACCTTTTATTATTGTTGTGGTTTGATTAGTGTCGATTTTTTCCCCGAGGTGGTTACTGCCCTGTTTTTGTACAATTCGACTGTAGCAACTATCGAATAACTGCGCAGAAAACGGTAACGATGATAAAGTAGAAGTCTCTATACCAGTCAAATTCATAAGACATAATTACAATTCCTGACAATAATGTTCATACACATAATGTGATATGATATTTCGGTGATCGGAGAGTAATTGGCAATCTTATGTGCAGCTCAGCCAAAGCACACTTATTTCCAGATGTAATAAAATCTACTTTTGTTTCAAAGTACAAAAATAGAAAATCTAATGAACAATTCTTGTGCAAACCTTAACAAAAAAAGTTGTGTGGAATTTAGCACTTGCACTGACCAATTAAATATCGTTTTTTCACAAATATCTCCAAACAAAATTTACAACTTACTTATTAGTACAACAAAATAAACCTAGATTTTACGAGTTCCGTCAGAATGGTATATTGAAACAATTGGTTCCCTTGAACAGTTTGAACAAAGCAGTTAGAACTCGAACACTGGTAGATGCAAGCATTTCGTATTGACTCGTCAGTACAAAATTTTGTACTGACGAGTCAATACGAAATGCTTGCATCTACCAGTGTTCGAGAATGGTATTTGTTGAATTCGATAGGTGCACCCGAAAATCGTAGCGATAAATTCTTACGAGATTGCAGACATTTTTACAATCTATGAAGGCATGAAAACCCAAACTGATCAATCCGCCCTATACAGATAGAAATTTCAATCATCGAATCACATCATAATCACAGTGTTCAGTTCAGCTTGAGAAAGAAAAATGAGCTGAGCCAATATCTACAACGAAGCGTAAGAGAGTAAATTTTCCCAAAAATTGTTGGATCACCAACATTGATTAGATTTACTCTCTTAGCATAAGTATGAGCAGATACATTTTGGTTAATAACATTGTCTTTTGTACATGTTCTTCTTTATATGGTCATCTGAAGGTGGGGAAAAAAGGAGAACGAACCCATTTTCAAACTTCTTGCTCTAAGCTCTGAGAACATTTTAATTCCAAAGGCCCTTTACGGCAGATGAATAAAAGGATGGTGTCTCAATCATTAGGAATGCAAACAATGTTAACGGGGCTTTTCTTATACGCCCAGTCTCTTACCTGAAGCCAATTATACGGATAAATTTTGACCGAATATGGTAGTTTTTGACAGTCTTATATCGTTCATGTTTTGGAAGATTGAATCCACTCTTTGCTAAAATAGAAACGCAAATCATGTCGTACGCTTCAACACAGCTAAACGACTGTGAGCGTTTGAGCACTTGTATCTAAATTTACACCTATCGGACTTGACATATTAGTAAAATGAGTTTTACTGTTCTCCTGCTCCTAATACTATAAAACAGATAGACAGTGTTTGTACGTTAAGCCAGGGTAATTGTGCACTGCGATTCCCGACTATCCACAGTTAACCAAGCTTCCGTGGGTGCAAAAGGATCGGTATGTTTAATTTACTTGAAAGGTTATGACTGACGGCTCATCTACTTAAGTTAATGGAATAATCAGTGTTCATCACCAAATATATAAGTGGAGAACCAAGAAAATGTTTCAGAGCGTAGGCTGTCATTCTAAGCACATTTGTTTTAGGCTCTATGACTTTGTTTTGACCAGAGTTATTCGACCAGGAACTATCTGGAGCTGCACAAAGCTATCTCATGTAGTGTTTAGTGTTGCTCTGTAATTATGCTCAGATTTGTTTTGATTTTCCAAAACTATTTTTATTTACGCAAATCATAAGCTTGTTTTGCTAATGCAAACCAAGGTTACACAGAAGCAACCATTTTACTGTTTGCTACTCTAACTGGTAAGTTTATAGTCACAAAAAGTGGTGCGATGAAAGTTTTAATCGGCCCATTCACTATGATACAATCTGTTACATTTCACGAGTTTATCCTACAATGGCATTCAGATTATTAGCATAATTAAACATCATCAGTTTTTACAGTTTTTACAAATGGTCACTGTTCAGACAAATCCTCCTTGATATATTGCATTTCGTACAAATTTAACGACCATCCATTCTCAGTTTATGTCAGCAATGATCTCTCTTGAAAGTTATACATCAGGTGTAGTTAGCCTAATGAGGAACTATAAAATACAATGGTTCATTACACCGTGCTTACAAGATTATTTTCAAAATATTCAAAAACCAGAAATAATCTTTCTATATTCTTTAAGCAAATCGACACACCATCGCTTTGCTGATTATTTCAGTTCTATGACTACATTCGTGTGTACGAATCTTTGAAGCCTTCTGAAACGCGAATCAAGAAAGTACCGTAGAATGTACCGCAAGTACAGATAGAACAATAGGCGGGACATGGTTTCCAACTCGTGGAAATAGTTCCCTGTTTGAATAAGCAGGAGTCTGCATTTCTGACTCAGATAACCAGTTGACGCAAGCGGTGTTTTCACTGGAAACAAGTTTTTCTTATACCCTGAAGTGAAATGTGTTTTGGTGAACAGTCTTCCGTTATTGATCATCGGGTCAATTACATAACGTCTCATATCGTCACCTAATTGTCCTCCGCTTCACAACCGTGTGATGTAAGTGTGTGACTAATCGCTATTGATTTTCCCCCTTGATAAACACGGTGATATAAAATGTCATGTAGTTGGTCTGATGATGACTGACCGGAAACAGACTGCTCGCAAAAAACATCTCTTACATCCAATTAACTAATGGGGGCTACAGATGAGTAGTAGGGGATTTTGATTGTCATATAGATTGAACATCACCGACACTTGATCGCAGCCGTCGCATTCCCATAGACTTTCCAGTCGGCCCATTTCGAAAAGAAGCACTAGATTCGAGTTTCGCTCTCATTAGAGCTCATTAGTAGTGCATATCCTGATCATTACTCACAAGCAAAAGTGGTTGAGCGTTCACATACGATAATTTGGTCGTGCCTAATGTGAGCTCAGTGGCGCAGTGATAAACACGGTTGCCCCATGAACAGCATGTCCGTGGTTCAAGTCCCGGCAGTGACGAGGATATGCACTACTGATGAGCTCTAATGAGAGCGAAACTCGAGTCTAGTGCTTCTGCTTTTCGAAAGGGGCCGACTGGAAAATCTATGGGAATGCGACAGCTGCGATCAATTGTGGGTGATGATCAATCTATATAATAGGGGCTACTCGTCACATATCAATATTTCTGAGTTTGGTTTCTGTGCTGGCCTCCTAACTTAACGTTTTCATGATTGCACAAAAATTTACAAGCATTCAGCAACCATGTTTACTGCTGATTCGTCCATCCCAAATCAGAAGCTCCATGAAGACGAGAGACTCAGTTTTAATTCTGAGACTTTTCAGTAGTGCAATATATAAAATAATCGGCATTAGTCAAAAGCTGGTAGAATGCGATCAAAATTTCGATTGGTAGAAAGGAGTTATGAGGAAATAAAGATAACGTTGAATCGGGTATGACCAGTTAGACAAAATTGTTCTTGAGTCGAACTCCAAGAGATTTGATGAGATCACCAGGCAAGAGACATTGTTCTGCTTTTGAGACGGTTAACGCGTTTGCCGATGAATGCCTATCTGTGATGTCTTTCCAGGAACAACCACCATGTATCCCGGAGGTTTCAACGATCATTTCTATTTACAACACACATACTACCTACCTTATTTCGGCAATCCCTACAAACCGCAATTCCCATATTTTTCCTACCGATTTTATGACCTATATGCAAATCTTATTTAGCAGTGGTGAGTTCGTTAATAGTTACCTAATAATGGGGGTGACTTCGGTGCCTCCGATTTTCACATGTTGTGGTTTAAATTTTCACACCTAGTTATCCAATATACACAGCTTCTTTGCTCATTTTTAACGACTTTACATCAGATGAGAAGTACACCTTGATGTCGTTTCACTGAATGCTACTCAGCATATTTCTCTCATCAACAGTCAATCCCTGAATAGCTCGAGTCGTTCAGCCACTCCTATTTGTAATCGTTATAGGCACAGGCAGATACTAGGCTATCTACATGTACTGAAGTTCAGGACGTTACTGTCTTGCACAATTTCTATCCCCGATAAACACTTCGGTAGATTCAATAATTTAGAAGAAACCTGCTAGGTAAAACTCGGACTCCGACTGAATCCAAATTCGGATCAGAAACCGCATGTCCAGACACGGAAAACGTTCCATCAGCTATGCTACAAAATCACACTGGAATCCCTGGGATTTTACGTTTTAACTCAGTTGCCCATCCCACCACCTGTGTGATGGAAGTCACTACCGTCTGACCTTGCCTTTCCTGCAGTTGGTTCCAGTGCGACCGAGGTTCAGTTTTTCTCCTTTGGATGTCTTCTCACTTCCAAATTTTCCGAAGTTTGATCCACTATACCCTCTCCATTTCTGTGCCTTCCAGCTTGTTCGAACCTGCTTGCCGACTGAAACAAGCTGGCAAGTCGTCTGAGATCATACACACACACTCTGTTCTTGAAGGACGCTCGTTATCTAATGGGATTTGCTTGCTTCTCATCACAAAATACTCCATGTATTGAAAGAACGGCAACCCACGTAAAAATATACTCTTAGTAAAGTAAGACGTGTTACTGAATGCTGACTCTTTTATTTTTTCTTGTCGACCACTTAGCAATAGTCCAATTTTCACAATCTTAGCTAACATTAACTTGTACGGTGAAGATTCAGCTCCAGACTGATAGAAGAAGATGTCATCTGAAGGATAGCATTAAAATGGGGCCACCGCTTGACCCACAAGTGGCAGACATCTTTGTGACAGTGTTGGAAAGGGCTACTTTCGTAGGATTATTAAGCAAAGTACTTTCTACAAGAGCTGTGTGGAGGATATCATCTGTGTAAGTGATGAAATTGCGGATCTAGATGGTCTACTTGCTGGGGAGAACACAGCAATTTAAACTGAAGTTCGAGGAAGATGAACGAATATCCTACTTGTTTGTTGCATAGGACTGTCCTGCAAACGGTTTAGTTAAGATAGGCATCCATAAGAAGCGGACCTGGGGTGGCCACAGTACTTACTTGTGCATTTTCCTATCTCTCAGGCAGAATAGATATCTCGTGGCCAGTTTGACTCACAGGACTACGAAAATGTGTACAGATGACACCACTAAAGCGAAAGTGATATGTTTTTTACTGCGAACATTCGTAAGGAATTTTTTACTGATAGGCACATGAAACTGACACCATCAAAAGTTAAACTTTAATCTGCGGAAAATAATTTGGTTCATATTACACTAGACTATAAAGACAAGGTGTTGGTTGAACTGGTGACCCGTAGGATAAATGAGGCCGTTGAAAAGACATACAGCGCGGCACAACTGCGAATCTGGTTCAAAGCTACGTTATCTAATATGTGATCTCATTTTGTGCTTACAGTTTCCCATGCTCCTGTGGAACAGGTTAATTTGGTCACACAATCAGGCGTCTTTCTCAGAAGATACGTGAACACTGCCCCATATGACTGATTCAGGGCGAGATGAAGTCAATTTCGAAAGCACTTCTGGTACACCTTGTTTCAAGACACTGAATCTCATCAGAAGTAGTTTTCCAGCCCATTTCCTACCTACCCATTCACTAACTCAAACGGTTCAAATTTCGTATTCTGGCCATCGCAGAAGCAAGTCGACTTTGACTGCACACCCCACAGTTACGCGTTCAGAAGAAGTTCATCAAGACCCTAGGGTTATCGTGATTCATCAGTACTGATTTGACAGCTTCGGAGATCAATTCAGTTACCTAATTGTCTTCCCGTTCGGGGTTGTTCAATGTAATTATGTTACAAATTGCTACTGATTTTACCCGCGTGAAATCCTTGTTGACAAAATTTCATGTAATTGGCTCGGTAACAAATGAATGCAAACAAACTGTCCGCCAAATCACCTTTACTTCTGATGGACTCATCGGGGCTATTTGAAACGCAAAGTAAAAGTCATTCACCCATGCCGTCGTACACGATATCTTACCTTCCGCTTTTACTCACAACGATGTCGACATTGGTGTGTACGTAAGCGATCAGGTGAACAGCTCCACATCTAGTTGATGGGTGGTTGAATGATTAGCCCTTGACCACGCAACACATCCGAAGAACATGTTCCAGCTTGGTATCAATCATCGTTTTTATTTCACTGTCATGAAACACAACGTCCTGTCTGGCCAGCGTTGGTGAAAAATGTTGATCAAATAACGGCAACTAGCCGGTTCATTGTGTTTTGACTTTTACTCGTCCCTTAATAAAATAAGGTTTAGACATTAATATCTCACATTAAATATCACCTTGCAGTCACATCGGAATGAGTAAAGGGATTCTAGAGTTTCGAGTTACTTGGTAATGAAACCGTTCTCGGAATCAGTCAAAGATTGATTGAACCGCCTTTGTTTAACAACAACGCACGTAGTCAGAGAACATAAGAAACCCAAAAGATAATGAAAAATTTGAGAGATATGGCTGGTTTTTCTTAACTAGACTTGCAAATACGTTTTGCTCTATTTCGTCGGACTACTAGTTCAGTCAACTATAACTCGCCTTCTGTGCACGGGCAGCTGAAACAAAGTGCACAACCATTGGGGCAGGTGAATGAGTTTGTTCATACTCAGTCATTTGTCTTATTGGCTGGCATGTACCCTTCTAGATGCTGGAACATTTATGCACTCAAAAGAATTAGAATGCTAAACAATAGCCTGAAGGCACAAACAAAAATTTGTCGACATCTCCACATATTGCATACCTATTTGCAGCTTGTAAAGTGTAAAAATATGGTGTTATATTAATATGCGTACTTGTATTGAATTACATCTGTTTGGTTATCATAACCCACAGTTCACCACTATAGTTAACATCTCGTCATGTTCATTCGTGCACACATAAGGTATCCCTTAATCTAGTAAGACATGGTTTGTCACTCGAATGTTTGATAAATTTTCAAGTTAGACCAGCCCTTTTTTTGTAAACAGCCCAGTTTAATCGTCATCTATTAAAAAAAACTTGTTCCCTTTGACTCATTATTCTGTTAGCTTACTTTCGTTTTACTTTTTCGTATGTTTCATAAATCTGTCTAATGAATGTTTCTACCTGGGTATGAGCACAAGTCCGTTGACAGCGTTGAAATTTTGTCTCATAGAGTGGTTTGTCACTTTGTTGACCGCTTGACTTAAAAAACTACGCGTCACACTTAAAGAAACCTATTAACAGATTTTGATAATTTCGTACCTAACCCATTTATACATCTTGATTGATAGCTATGAGGTACTGAGTAGTAATTTGTTGCTCTTCTCATGTGCGACTAAAAGTCAATTTGTTTCCGTTTGATCGCACACGGCGCAAGTGTTTCTCTTCTCAATAATCCTGATGCATTTGGTCAACTGCTGCTCATTCACTAGGTAATGACCTGTCAACTTTGGGCATACATTGCTAAGTTTCGATGTCAGAATTGTTTACCTACTGATCCACATGCCATAAGGGATGCCACACATGCAGTATATCCGATCTTTTTAGTGAAATGCTCACAAAATGTTAGTTTGGAGGACTTTATGCGTCTCCAAACAGGTAATAAAATATAGGCCTTATTAACTGCGTCCAAAAGTTGATTTCTACAATTCAAAATGTTAGCCTTCAGTAGTTGTACGACTCCGAGGATCTGGTACAGATAATTAGCTAGTGATTTAGTTTTATGATCAATTGTTTTGGTCGAAATGCTAGAAGAAAATGACTTAAGTACTAAACATGTGAAAGAAAATGTGCTCATACAGATGAGACGTATATATTCCACAATCATCAGACAAGAAGAATTCAATATTCTGAGAGAACGCTGACCAGTAAAAAAATTGCTGAATAGCAAACTGATCAATGGGACAAATTTCTGTGATTATCCCGTGGACGATTACATTTCAGGGAATCGAAACTACATGACAGTAAATCACGAAGTAACTATCCACTGATTTTGCTAAACAAAATACTGACCTGAGGAGTGTATGCCACAATGTTGCTTGATATAACAAATACATATTTTACACACTGTGGTTAACGATGACCTTGATCTCAATCCGCAATTGTGGACAATCAGCAAACGATGAAGCTAATATTTATATTTAAGAAGGAAAAATAAGAAACAAATACTTGAACGTGTTGAATCGTTAGGAGTATGTTATACATGAAGATGTTAATTCAAAATTATACAGCCAGATATTCCGTTAAATTCGACCGATACCTACGTATCATGATTATTTATCATTTTAGCTCGATTTCACCAAAACTTGCTTGCAAATTCAAACGATAGCGCTTGCTTGACCATGCCTTACCTGACAACTAGTGCCGACAATCTAGGTTGGCCAAAAATCAAATTTATCGATATATCTCATAGGTTTATTATGTGCAGAAGATGTTGTCAATATTGAATGATCAAACGAAGTTTCAACGAATAAACAGAGTAGACAAGGTCACCGAAATAGAAGACCGCATAGGAAGACACCAGCAACTGTTATTCCAGTTGCGGATTATTAATGAAGTAATCTATAAATCTCTTAAACCATGTGGATCGTCAACGCCCTAGCTGTATGGCCTGCCGAAGACACATCTATGTGGAATGCCGCTTCGGCCAATTTTGGCAATGACAAACTCCCTATACCATAAGTTTGCGATCTGGTTAGTCACTATACTAACCCCACTGAAACAAAAGTTTCAAGCACATTCCATCAAAGATTCTCTGGAATTGATGGGTGACTTGGATAAACCTAACCTTGTTAATGAACGGATGTGTTCTGTAGACGTTCAGTCGTTGTTCACAAACGTCCCTCTGCATGAAGCGATTAACTATATTTGTGAGCTGGTCAAATCGAACCACATCATGTTGCCACTGCCAAACGGTATACTGAAAGAAAGTTTGCTTCTCTGCACTGAGAATGTCGGTTTCCGTTTTATCGAACAGTCCCACCGTCCAGTAGATGAAGTGGATATGAAAAGCCCGCTGGATCCCATCTTAGCAGACTTCTTCATGCTATGAATTTAGCAAGAGCTAGCTACCGACATAAGAAATTATTTTAAGTTGAACATCACTCACAATTGATCGCAGCTGTCAAGTTCCCATAGACGTTCCAGTCGGCCCATTTCGAAAAGAAGCAATAGACTCGAACTTCGCTCTCATTAGAGCTCGTCAGTAGGGCATATCCTCGCCACCGACGAGACTAGAACTCCGGCCACGCTTTCATTAGGCAACCGTGTGTACCACTGCGCCTTTGATCTCACGTTAGGCACGACCGAATTATTATACGTGAATGCTCAACCACTTTCACTTGTGGGTAATGATCAGGTTGCCCGATCGTCTCGAGAGGAGACCCAGTAACTGTTTTGTTAACACCAGTCGATAACCCCACGATTGTGACTTTTCAAACAGGTTGAAATCTCCGATACCACTAAACCTGCTGGGGGATATTTTAGATTACTGGTAGGTAGTCAGGGATTTGGCTGACTTTAAGTGTCTTATGTGAGGTCAATGGCGCCGTAGTCAACATGGTTACCTCATGAGGATGTTGTAGGAGTTCAAATTCTGAACGTGGAAAGAATATTCACTACTGACGAGCTCTAATGAGAGCGAAACCCGAGTCTAGTGCTTCTTTTAGAAAGAGGCTGACTGGAAAGTCTATCTGAATGCGAAGGCTCTGGTCAACTATGAGTGGTGTTCAACTTAAAATCAAATTGTGGGCGAAAAATGTGATATTTCAGTTGACCTTGCTACTAATTAAGCACAATACTGATATCTCATGATTGTGTAAACAGAACGACACCTAGATGAAACGACGGAATAAGTATAAATGAGTCGACAGTCACATGCTGGTCAACAGCATTAGTTTGTGGTTACTCGACCTTCCTCAGAAAAGAAGCTCTATTTTCTGTACAGCATGAATAAATGGTGGTTTTCGTCACGTCTGTACAGTGATTTGAACAAACTCATCTGAACGATGCGTTACAAGTTTACAACGAATGAGTAGCTCTACAATTAGTAGTACTTGTTGAGAGATGTCTGGATAAGCCATGCTTTGCTAATTCTGTTTTACTATGTGTTTCATCGTTTTTGTTTATTCAACAGAAATGTCAGATACTTTCTTCTGGTTTCGGCTGAACAGGTGTGAAGTTAGTTTACGTAATTTAGTTTGGGTAAATTTAAAAAACCAGTAACACATTTCATTTGCCTTTTGTTGGAAGTTAACTTAATTTGTAAGCTGAATAACAGTCAAAGTAGACTGCAGATTCCACACTCTGAAGAACATAGATTTCTACACTCGGAAACAAGTTTGTTAATTTTGAACCTTTGACATCGTAAGTGGCCCGCAACTCGAACCCGCAATTCTGTATGGCGTCAGAAAATTATCAATACGGTAATGAGGTTGGGTACAGGACAATACATTCAGATATGCTACTGCGCCCATCCCCTATGTATTCAAATGTTTCTGTGCCACTGATTAACCGAAAATGTCTGGATGTCTTCAACTTTCAATGTCTTCGCAGTTTGAGCCAGGTGAAAGCATTTGTAACAGTGAAATTTCTCCAGTCGTTGGTTTCTATCGTTTATGACACATCTACTCCCCTAGAAATCCTTATCAGAACCCGAGTCTCAAAAACGGTAACAGTCTGATATAAAACAACCCTCTGTCTCACATGCATGTGGGTCAACAAATATAAATTTCATGCATTTTGCAAGAAACCAACAAAAATAATACGAAAGTTTGAATTCGTCACAACGCAGGAGACAAACAGCTTCTTCCGACGGTGCCGAAAGTACTGTTGCAGACAGTTATCACATATTTAGGTTGGTTGTCGCAATCTTTCTGGCCACTTGTGCATTACACGAATTGGTCCTTTACTTGTGTCGCTGCCTAATGAGAACCAATGAACGGAAGGTAGAAGGAATCTCAACGCGACTGGTAGGGATAGAAACGCCGTCGAACATCAATGAATTTTTACTTCTTCTGGAGTAACCTTCACAAACTTTTGGCCTACAGATCAGTTTCCAACCACTGTTCATTGAAGAATTGAATTGAAGTGATGGCCAGCATCATGTATCAACATGTATCAACTGAAAACATTTTTTGAAAGTGGTTGTACAAGCGACAGTCCGATTTGTCTACTTTCTTAACTTGCTTACATCTGAATTCACAATCAGCGTATAGGTTATTAGTGAAATTACTGTGTCGAATATCACAGTTATATGCTGGTAGCACGATATATCACAACTGAGTCATGTTTTTGAGCAATAGCTTCAAAGAATGAGAAATGAATTTTGCATCTCTATACCACAATACAATGGTCCTCAACAGACTGAATAATTAATTCACAAATACAACAGTTTGAGGTTTTTTGTACGGTTTGTGAGCATCTGCTTAATGCTGTAATTAGTTTCATTGAACTGTAAATACCTTCATGCATCTTTTATCAAACACCACCTACGTACACGCAGATGATGCATTAGTAAATAGAAAGGAATATAAATTTGGAGAAAAACAGTTCGGAAAAACACTTAGTTTGAGAACAGCAACAATAAAAAGCACATCGGATAGGTAAGATGACTCATTAGCGAGTGAAATTAAATGGCTCAGTTCAACGATTTCATTTCCTTCAGTAACGGGACATCTTATGCAGTTATCCTGATAGTATAGTTGAGATTATTACATGAGTCATCGGGCAGCGCTATTGCAAAACTGGAAAGAATCAATATTGTACAGCCATTAGTATCACATAGTTAAGTATCCTTCTGACAGATTGTCATTGTTGAGTACGTTTATTTCGGAGTGCAGGCAACAGTGAATGAATACGCATATCCACTGTCTGCTATAAAAGGATGCAGGTTAGATCCATAAAATGAAAAGGTCGGTGAATCTAACTGTTCACTGAACATGAATCAGAGAGAAATTGATATTTCACTTCTTCTGGGGCGTTGATCATTTCTGAAGGACCGTCAAGACACGATTTTGGATCGTGTCTAACACTCAGAATGTACTCAGCGTTACCACAACTGTGGCATTTTAGCGTGTGGAAGCGATAGGCGTAGAGAAAGTGTTGGGTTTGACGCCTAACACCAACAGTTTTTACGAGAAGCGTTCTCGTTGTGTGCCTGTTTGGACTTGAGGGAAAGTCAACAACAGCCCGGTTTAACTAAATGGTGCTCAGTAAACCGAACAACTGAGTAAATGACGGTTACACCGGTCACGTTCTGGCACCGGCAACAAATAATGCTGTTGTCCTGAAATGTGGGTATGAATGACAAAGCCTTTGTCAAGGTTTTTTGAGTGAGTACCAGTAAAATGTAAAAGTTCTAATTGACCGCCAAAGTTACAAAGCACGGCCTGCGGCTGAGACGTTTAATGAGGTTTCAGTTATAACAGTTATCCCCATACTGTGGAAGATAGAAATTACCACGTTCGGTGGCTTTGGTTCTGGGGATGTTTTAGACTTAAACACTGTAATTACCAGGTAAGTTACAGAGACAATACTTGAAGGATAAACAATACAAACTACGGCTGATTAAGCAAATCTGGAGTTTTCCGGTTCCAGTTTACGGATTATATCAACATTCTTGGTGAGAACATAATTCTTCACGAGACGGCTCAACAGCAGAAAACGCTGGCAAGCGAAATTTCTCAGTCAGCGTCATCCACGGGGCTTGAAAACATGTGCATACATTTCTCAGAGTCATTCTGCACCGAAATTGTCGTCACTGTTTTATAAGGTATTGTGTTATTGTAAAACCGCATGAACAGTTGGAAGCTAAAATAGAGCTGAAGAACATAACTACACGAACAGTAACCTCAATACATCTTCTCACATTGGATTAAGACACTTAAAAGTTTGTTCCGTATCGAGTTACTACAAACACTGTTCATGCAGGAATAAAAATAACTTTATTTTACAAGGACGTTAACAAGAGAAGCCCGAAGAAACAGGACAAGTGTTGTTAGTCACTACTCGTAAACATTTCTCGCGACACTTCAAGGTTTCAAAAACACTTGAATACCAAGTTTGATACTGAAGTCAGAGAGAGACAGAAAATCAAATGACTAAGCCTACTTTGCCAAGGAAGATAGCAGTATCATTTAGACGGCTGGACAGGACGCGCAAACCAAAAAGCAACCAGTCCGCTCGATCTTAAACCTATCTGGAATTCTATGCCATGTAACCACGAAAAGACGATTTGAACTACTGACACTACTTAAACAAAAAGTATCTACACATTTCTGAGTATGTTGATTTGATTGCCGAGTTGGAAGAAAACAGTACAAAATTGGCTACCTTGTGTGTATCCCAACATTTTACAGACGTTTCCTTACTAAAGGAAAATGCACTGAGCTTTCGGTATTGTGAATGGACTACAAACACTAACATGTTGTTCAATGAAACATTAAAGGGCATTGTTACTACTTCACATACTTGACTTACCACTCATTTTTAGCAGTCAAACTTGAAGACAAATCAGTGGTGCAGTCTTGGGTTTTTTATCGGTTCACTTCTGGAACAAACTTTCCCGTGACTTTAAAAACACTATTAACCATTGAAGATTTACGCTCGATACGCAGATGATACATTCATATTACATGATAAATTTGAAGTCAGCTTCAAAATTTACTGTGCTCATGAGGCAATCAACCTTGTCTGTGAAATGGAAGAGGAAAATTGCTTTGCATTTCTGGATGGTCCCACCAGTAAGGAAGAGAGCCGGTTCTCTGCAACACAAAGGTGAGATGGTTAGTATGTGAATTTTCACATTCTTCCTCTACGATACAAATGTACTTTGATCCGCAAGCAAAAGTAGATAACAGATGATATAACCATCGAGTTTGCCTGACGCCTGAAGTGGTTTCATTGAACTCAGATCAAAAAGTTATCGGTACGCTAAACTGTTTGCGTAGGATCTTCTAGCGAACATTCTACTGAAGATACCCACCACATATGGAACGGAGAAGAGGCCATCCGTACAGTCATCCTTCAAGGGAGGCATTACAGATGAGCTGGTTATCAGAATACTAAACAGACCGTTAGAGGAAATGTTTAGCACAACCCAACGATGCGTCTTTCGAAATCGGTGCATGATGATCTCATGCTTTAAGTAATGATTACCCCACTTCAGTACTTTTGTATATTAGACGACAACGGTGACAAAAATTTGTTTTCCATAGTTCTTCATTAGATCACTACAATTATATATTTTCTACGAAATTAAGTCAGTAACAAGAAATTCGCCATTGGTTCGTATACTAAGGCACAAAATTCCAAACAAACGGGTTTAGTCACTCAAACAACGAGGCACTGGTACTTATGATATGTGTTTTAGAGTTAAGTCACTGAAGTCGAGGTTGACGTCAGTGGTGTGACCTTTGTACACGGTAACTGCAAGGTTTGCACAAACTTCTTTTGAGAACAAGCAGCCGGATTACGTAAGCGTATAGCAATCGATCCCGCGGTGCATAGCTTTCGTTGTCTGTCCAGCTTAGAGTGGCTGGTAGGACCTTTAAAAACTATATGGAAAGCCGTCTTAGAGACAAGATGTGCAACTGTTGCGCTGTTAGCAGTTATGGTCAAGCCGATCCTGAGCCAGGCAGAATGGTGTTTTTTGATCCAATTAGACAAACCTCTAGTCATCCGACCTATATGTTCTGTGGTAGAACAGCAGGAAGAAGAATTAGCAAGCATATGCTGGTTGAAAACAGGCACTTTGTCTTTCAGACTCAAATTAATTAGGGGGCGATGTTGTAAACCTACTTCGTAGTGTTGCTGCCTGCAAGGTGTCTCTGAGGGTCTGATACAGTCGACGGTTCAGTCTTTCAGTCACGATGTCACTCAAGGAAGGTAGACAGATGAATACGGCCTCCTTAGTCACCTTGGCAACTGGATCATGTGACTGGTTATGAAGCGGTCGGGATAGCCACCCGAGTGTTTTAGTGAACTAATTTCGCGTTGACTGGTGGTCAGCTGCGAACTCGTTTTTGGATGCTACACACTGAACGCCTTTTTCTGCTGTATAATTCCTGTAGCCGGCTAATTTACATTCAAGATGAGAGAGCACTTCTATTATAATTTTGCCAATAGTACCATACAAATTTTAATCTTATCGACCCCTTTCCTGACGCTTTTGAACTTGGAAAATAGTCTCATTAGCCCACCCGTCTGTCTGAATTGGCGTTAGTGAAATTGTTGACTACTCGTTACCGAGCGAATTATTTCGAATTGCCAGGAGCAATTTAACAGGGTTTCTGATATTATGTTCCACAGACAACTTCTGTGCAGTCAATACCAAGTTTAATCAGCTGAAAATGAAATGCACTGCTTTTTTATGAGTTCTGGAAACCATCAATTACCCATAAAGTCTAATTTGTCTTCAGTGTGTTCGGTAAATTGAAAGAAGCCATACATTGAAGGGAAGTGGTCAAACAACCTGTAAAGGGGCATTCAAATAAAATTGTTTATCTGGAGTTGCGGAGGCATTCTGAAATGAAAAATTTATTGTTGGCCCAAATAGTCACAAAAACTTTTGAGAACGTGATAGAAGAATATTGTGAATGAATGTGCATGTTTCGAGGGTTGAATGAATGGAAGAGGCCATGGCATTTCCAGTGAATGTATGAATTTCTACCGAAAGCACCCACTAATTAAAGAAGTCGAATTGCAACCAACTCTGTCATCAACAGTGTCTGAAGTGTGATCTTCACTGATGCGGTGGCATGCACCACTACCACCTTGAAAAATACGCTATCTGTTGGTTTGTGGTTAAAAGGGATCATCTTTCTAATGAGGTCAGATATTAGGTTTGTGTGATCGGGTAGTAATGGTTTCAAAATTCCTACACTGCAAACAGGCTGCTGTTTTTCGGACATTCAGCAGAGAATCTTAAAAACATTTCCTCCGCAAGCAAAATATTTGTACTTGGTCTACCGAATACTACTTGAACTCAGACCCCTATTCAAACACAAATACGGGTGATCACATTATCTGTTGTACAACCAGTGCATGGTATCCGACTGAGGCAGACAAATGCGCACACATGAAAGGTAGTTACTTGGCAAGGACGTTCGTTTTGTGTCGTGACATGGTGACTAGGAGTGAAGAGAAACTCGGGTACAATTACGTTGGAAAGCACGTGGACTAGACTGAAGATTTGAGTTTTCCTGTATTGCTGTTCGTTACAGTGTCCTTTGGTAGGAAAACCGAAGAATACACATTTCTTGTTTACATTGCTTTTGACGTTAACCGAACCTTATAGTTATTACTCACGAAGACCCTTTTTTAAAAATCCATCTCGATTGTTGATATGTCACTGACAGGTATTTTTATGCTAACGCTGCCAGTTGTCCGGTGAGGTTTCGACACCACCAAAATGAAATTACTGACTACTACAGGTCAGTTCTCTGTACACTGTTCGTTGAATGGAAGACTTTTATTTATCTACTGTGCCCGAGCTTCCAAAATGTGTTTGCTTGTCGCAACCTGATTCTGTGGCGCAGTGGCTGTTGCTGTGGACTGAACTGAACGTTAATAAGACACCGTTAAAATCACAGTCCGCAATGTAGATGCAAATTACATCACCTGTTCGGCATCCCTGATGTACGAATTCTTTAGTGGCCACATTCACACTACTACTTTTTTAAGTGCTTATAAAAAGCGTTGACCAAGAAGGAATTCAATAACGAACCCACTGCCAGTCAACCTTTATAACGGCAAACCTCGTTAGACAAGGTAACAGCTATTTTTTCAACCCATTCATTTGGATGAACTGAATCGTTTGGCACGTTATCTCTCATTTGAAATACCGTTGCTCATTCTGTGTAGAATAAAACTACAGAACGTATTCTATATCACTTCTTGTTAAATGAATTAGTCACTTGAGATGAGGAAAACAATATCGCTGAGTCCACTTGAAAAGAAAGCTAGCATTACAGGTTTTTGCCATCAAAAACTTTCATCACTAGTTCCCTTCATATTTATTGTATATGAGTCTGGTTATGCAGTGTTCCCGAATACCTCTCGTAAGTGTTTCAATTCGCTTCCACTGTGTAATCTCTGCATCTCTCTTTCGCTTTGCTGTTCTCAAAGAATACAGTATTATATTTCAGACGGATATGGAAGTGGCTATTTTTAAAAGAAGTAGTGAACTCTCCACACTTTTGAACATATGATCAAAAAGACAAATACCGGTAGATGCTTGCATTTCGCATCGACAGTTCAGTATCCAATAACAATAACCGGGAATATATTTGTACAAATCTAGTTGGATGAGGGATGAAAGAATGGAACAGAAAATTGGATAGAAGACAACAACATACAGTTATTAGGTCCATGAGAGTCTAAGGCTTACACATGATTGTTTTCGAACACATATTGCTTGTCATGTAGGCAGAACTACTCATCAGTAATGTAATGCTTGTTTGTGATGACTAATTGCGATTGTATTACCGAAACGGCTAAGTGACATATTTTACTCCTGAATGTCGATTTATCATTAATCTGGTAACCAGTAACCAACATGTGTCAGAAGATAGATGAAGCCGGAAACGTGCGTGATCCTGAGATGGAGTAAATTGCCAGTTTCCACTGTGTTCCAGGTGATGTCGGCAAGCATCAAATTTAAGATCAGCCTATGGCAACACCATCATTTTCACCCTAGTACTGGAACTGGATGTTTTTGGTGCAAAGGAATTGTAATTATGTGAGTTGAGTTACAGGCGGTCAACTTGCTGAAATTGGATGGAATTAGAGAAAAATGTTTCGTTTTCACCAAGACTGCGTTGATGAATTAAGAACGTACATCAAGAGATAGCACTTTCTTGTCTGTTACACTGAGCTTAGACTTCAAATCTACAAGTATATGTGTACTTTCTGGATTGTTTTGTGGTGGTCTCTCTGTGACTGGTTCCAGATTGTCTATGAGACGTTGTTGAGGCACATGTTTAAGCGACTAGCAGTGATCAGAGTAGTATTTCATTTTTATGTAACCTCGGCATCTCAGTACAGCGGAATACAAGATTATGTTGGACACAAATTGTTGATTAGAAGAAACATTAATTCCCCTCCAGTCTACTTTGAATCCTGAAGAATTCTTTCGCAATTATAGTTGTTTTATTCTCAACGGTGTCTGATTCTCGAATATCCACAGAACAAAAGAAGGGCTCGTCAGTTAAGCTATATAAAAATTTAAGGAAAAAGGAAATACACTCCTTTTTTTCAACAGAACTTGTGAGCATGACATGCTGAACAGCTTTCAGAGGTCAACTGCTTCTAGATGAGAGTTTATGTACGAGCATCAGATGGAAGTGTTTTTGCCAAGACAGATGACCTCCAAAGCAGCAGAATACCAGATCAGATGACGGCATATTAAACCCAAGGTCATTTAATTTCAAAAGTTTTGCTCCATCTCTTTAGGAACCTGCTTCTTTAGGCTAAATCTGCAGGGCACATATCTTCGTTCCGTTTGAGCCAGGATCTTGACAGTTTTCCGTAAGGAAGAGTCAAAGATAGATTTCTTGTTCACTGACTGATTCGTGATTATAGGGTAACGCTGAACTTGACTTTGTTCTACATCTGCCGCACACGCTTGTCGTGTCCATTCTATGAATACTATGTCAGGGATTTACTTGCTAGCTGGAATCTGTCATGGCGGATTGTTTTCTAGTGGAGAGGTAGATAGTACATATTGTCGACACATTGAACAAAGTTGTCGAAATTAAATATTGTGTAACTGTTTATGTGACCACGTTTCACAGAAAATTGATGATACCAATCCAGGCAAAAGAAAACGTGCTTAACTATCCATCCTTGCGTTCGATTCATTTCTCCCCTGTTCCCTTGGTTAATCATACTCTGGCCGCACTACTACAGATTAATCCGAAACAATCCCTGAATACTGTCTAACTTGAGTTTGTTGCGGGACAAATTTGGGCAATAATTCACATGTTCTGGCTCACATGGTGAACTGTGATTGAATGACACAACGATAACCAGGGCGTGCGTTTCACTGTGTTCCGGGTCTGTGCCACCTCGACGAAACAGATCAGAAGTTGAACTGAATTAACAGTTTGGGTATTTACAATACAATTACTTCATTCAGTTTGTGATTTCAGAAGTACTCGTACGAGCATTCAGTATGCCACTGGAATTATATTCATCCTACTGTTGATACATTTCGATTCACTTTTAACAGATACAGCAGGATTAATATAAACCACTGAAAATTTACCACGATTTTGCTTGATTGCAACGATGTCATGTCTGTCGTCTTTTCATCTGTTCAACCTATTTAATCTCTGACCAATGACTTCTTGTTCACCGGTTGATTCATGCAGTTATATTAGCTGAACATGACGATTATTCGTAATGATTTCTGATGTACGGTTAGCTGTCCTTTTTTCTTCTGATATATTTTCATGTACTAAACTGACAAATTGTTAAGAGTAGCGGATGCGTTATTTTTGTGTTTTTACCATCTTTCCAATGTCCGGTATTAGGCAAACCAGCTGTCTTATTGAACAAGGATAACCCTGAGAAAGGTTCATCTTTCTTTCAAATCTACTAACACTGTATCTCTATTTGGATCTGCTACTTTTGAGTCCACATGTGTTTAAAAGCTTAAAGCAGTTACAATCCCTCAGTAGTTTGTACAGAATCTTTCGAAGACAAACACTGGTAAACGTCAGCATGTGATAATGGCTTGTCAATACCAAATAACACACAGCACGGAAAACTGTCGATTTAAGGTCCAGTTGTAATTCTCGCTCAACGCAATGCGATATGTAAATGCGGTGTGTTCTCGTGGACGATGTTCTCACCATACCACACTCACATTTCAACGGATTAGAACTAGTGACATGCATAGAATGATCAGACCATGTTGGTTTCTTGTAAACTATCACTACCTCGTTCCTTCATATGATGACTATGTTCAGGTAAGGCTAAATTTCTTCATCAAATACTGTAGACGTTAGTTTAAATGTTTCCCATTTGCTATCAACGATCTGATACGGAATGCCAGCATCTACCACTGTTCCTCTTCTACATGTTTTAAGTATACCTTGCTTGCTTCTAAATATTGTTCTACATCATAAAGTCTTGTACTTTCTTCGATTTTCCAGATGAATAAAAGTATTACCTTGTGAGAAGTTTCATTTCACTGTCTCAGTTTGCCTGTAATGTAAACGACACTAAGGAACCTGGATCGTTTTATGTTTACTATTTCGTACTTCAGCTTTTGAGTCTTGCGATTAGCGAATATGCCATTTTGCTAGCAAATTATTACATTTAAGACAACATACCGTCTTGCGATTTCCTGTATTAAAAGGTTTCTTTGCTCATAAGGATACTTTGCTATGTAGTATTTCTTCGGAACAACTGCTGTTGATGCTAGTGATTTTCATGCCAATCTGTTGCATACCATAAATGTAGTGTTTCAAGATTGGTTTCATTTTGGCTTTAATTTTTCTGACAAAAGTAGCAATTAATGATGAGTAGTAAGAGATTTTGATTTTCATATAGATTGAACATCATCCACAATTGATCGCAGCTGTCTCATTCCCATAGACTTTCGAAATCGGCCGACTGGAAATTCTATGGGAATGCGACAGCTGCGATCAATTGTGGGTGGTGTTCAATCTATATGAAAGTAGTAATTATTTGGTTGTTTATATCTACAGCCCTGGAAGTTGATATCAAAGCACTCATTATTCTATGTGAAGCAAAACATTTCAGTGCACGGTCGAAAAACAAATTACCTGCAGTGATTAACAGTGGTAACTTGAAAGGCTGTTGGCTGATTATGCTAACACTGACTTTACTCTCCGTCACTGTAATTATTTTCTGCTAGCCTGGAAGGTGAATTGATGGTTCTATTAATTTGCATTTGCGTTGGCCCCCTAATCTGGTGACTCATCCACGATTCACTTGATCAATGAACCGTGCGAAAATGCTGCGTTGTGAACCGGATTGAACGATAACTAATTTATCACGCACTGAAGTTCTATTGGCATTCACCTGGAACGAGTTCACCCCAAACAGAACGGGTTTTATTCTCAGGTTGTGTTTGTCCTGACCACAAGAATACATGTTGTTATGACGATTCTACGAAAGCTGAAGAAGGTTTAAAATATTCCGGTCAGTTATTACGAACGTTTTTAGATGGAGTTCGATTGCTTTATACATTCACTGACAGAAATGATAAATAAATTTATTAGCAAAGCTAATAAGACAGTCAGTATTCGAGAGCAAGAATTTCTCGTCTGTGAACTGAAAGTGACCACGGTTTATTTCGCTCTGTTTCCCCAGCAACTAAACCACTGGGTGACAGAAAAGCATTCTCCTTTAAAATAATAGGTTCATTTTGGCTGATTTGTATGTTTTAAGCATGACACTAGAGGTAGACGTCAGTGGGCATGTATTAGTGCCGACCATAGTTACGCTTCTTTGTTTGTTGCCTCAACACTCCCCGATTATGTGTACTGTTTCACGTTTGTGATTAGTGGACGAAAATGAAGTATGTTTACCTCAAAATATACGTCTATAATCGATACTGTCTAACATTTGGGAACTAAATCCATATGGTTCACGGTTTGCAACAAACAATTTGCTAGCATACACAAAATCAATTTAATGGAAAGTAAGTTTTCCACTGACTATTGCTACCGTTTCATGGTGCGTACTCTTGAGCACACAATGCGCAATCAGCCTGGTATTTACTGAAGCTCAGTTGATATTCAGACAGTATACAACTGAATGAATCTGTTACATCTTCTTTCCTATCCGCCTCTTCCTAAAAGAACTGTGGGACTCAATTCTCTTCAATATCATAGCGTATCACTGTCATAGCGGGAAATCAAATTCTGGTCATGTTTTCATCAAACACTCAAACTGACGAGCCGCTCACTTTTGACAGTAAAGAAACTCACACACAGTGCTTTTTTGGAATGGGCTGGATGGAAACCTACGGATGTGCGAAACCTGTGTTCAACTCTGGTTGATGAATGATTTACAGTAATAAAATACTGAACTAATCTTCAGTAACATTATTATTAGTGTTGTGTACTAAATAGCCTTGGTGAAATCAATGTAAGAAAGGTACTGAAGGAGTCGAATGAAATGCCACCTCATTTGTGTGTGAATACTACAACAAACCGATTGATGAAGGATACTACGAATTATGATGTGCAGAACGTTAAACGTGGTTTGGAAATGATTCACTCTTTCTATATGGGCACGACAAAATTATTATGTCAAGTTATTCAATCGATTTATAATTTTCGAGTTTATCTAGCTTTGATCAGTAAGACTGGATGGCTCCGAGATGAAATTACAAGATCATCTGGTTGTTCTGAATAATCACACTCTTTATTGAACTCGAAGTATCCATTTTTGGATTCACAATTCAGAATATCACGAATGAGATAGGAATGCTTATTTTCAAAAAAATAATCTGCTAACCTGTTCCTACAACGCCAAAACTCGTTTTGTAGAATTTCCTTTGGGAAGTAGCTGGTTGGACACACGCTGCGCATTATTACCGTGATCTTCGACATAGTGGTTTGGCATAATTTTGGTATACCATTTCAGTATAGTTTAGTCCACAACATATTAATACTACTTTAGGACCGCGTGTACTTTAGCAATATAACACTGTATCTGATTATTTCCATATGCTGGTCGGGGCAATTCAATTCAAGGTTTGTCAGTCGCAGTTTGATTGAGACCGGATGGTTAATTCAATGCTTGCGATCTTCGAAGCAGAGCTTAGCTATTAACGATAGAAACATGTTTATGAGACTATCCTTGTGAAAACTGTTGCCCACTGTCACTTAGTAAATTCAAACACAAACCCACTTAGTGTGGGTATATAACAGTGGGTCCGTTTCTTGTCTGTCATTGCGATCAGCTCAGCCAGGCATTTAATATGCGAACGGACCTTAACCATGAACCGTTGTCTATCATTAGGCTTCTCGTCAGAAAATATTACCTCCCTTCCAAAACCATCTCACTGTGATACGCTTTTGTTGAACAGTATAGGATAAATTTCTGCCTGTCAGCAAAAACTATGAATTCCCTTTGAGATATTTATCAGTCGCAAGATTCTGTTTACTCTCAACTAAGCTGCAGTTTTCCCGGATGAAATGAATGAGCTTCCAATGATTCGATGTTTGATGTGCAGTTGTAAAGCCGGGCATTCGCGTTTCCTGGTTCGATTCCGTTTTCATCCGGTGTCATGTTGGTGTCAGTTTTTCTGAAGAGTAGTAACAAAAAATTGGTGTAACACCGCTCTTAGAGATCGCAATGTTAACAACCAACGACAAAATCCTTGAGATAGACTGAGAAACGAAGCTTGTCTTAGTGGTCATTTCCGTTGAGTAAACACGAGTCCAGCAACTCCTAAAATTGTAACCCAGAGAGGGCACTGATAATGACTGGTGGTTTTATGTACCTGTGGGTCACCACTCCGTGAGAAAAAATTTCTGTCTAATAAGGGGCCGGGGCTCTAACTATTATAACTTATTCTGGTGACCCGCAGACCGTTTTGGTCTGCAAAAGTGATGAACGTCTTTGTGAAACCTTCAGAGGAAAGGGAAAGAGGATTAGGTTGTCTCGAACTCTTTGGCGTTCGAGCGAGTCATGATCAAAAAATTCCAGGGGAGATTTGTAAGTGAAATTCTGAAGGACCAGTGCTGTTTACGAGGCAGCTCCCTGAACACTCTGCAACGCAAATATATCCTATTCCAGGCCAATACATATCAGAGTTAGCATATTCCAGTACGGGTCAGACGCAGACCGCGTAAAGAGTTTTAAATTTTTCTCATCTGCATAGGAGAATGACTGTTTTATCGTACTTAATACAGCATAGGCCTTCTTGACTCACCTACTTCCTTCTGACTTAAACAACAGCGAGGTTGAAACGTCAATCTAATAGTTCTTTTCAACAAGGCAAGTGCAAACTTGACTTCATTATCGAATACTTGATTTATCAGGTGCTATTCAGTAGGGTTTGTGCCTGTCTCACTCAGACAACCACGATAGGCTTCCATGCCACTATCGTTTATAAATATAACATGGGCCCATACTCCAATCCAATTGTCCGAATGTCACACTTTGGTCACGTTTGCATTTACCCAATGTTTTCTGTTATGCTAACTAGAAACAGTCTCGACTAATTGTTTGTGTAATCTTGTTTAGTATCTGTTTGCCTTGGCTTGTACTTCACTGTGTAACATTGGCCTGAGGTCAATACGTACATTATTCTAGAGCTGACAAACTGTTTTACCGCTGGTGAGTAGGACCTCGAACTATGCCGACTGACTGGAAAAAGACTCAGCAACAAGGCAAGACAAAGGTGTATTGTATATTGTCAAAAGGGGCATTATATATGAAATCAACATAGTAACTGGCTTCAGTGGCCTGGCTTCGGCCTTGACCGACGATTGTGTTGACCACCTCATGACAGGTTCCAGAGTTGTTGTTGCCACGGTCGGTTCATGCTTATGTCCCGTCGATGCACTTGTTTGACCTTCCGGTGAGCGCCGTGTTGCGCATCACAGATGAGATCATTTTGTATCGAGTCGATCCTGACACAAACATGTATCGTGTTCAAGCATAACTTCGAACGAAATCAAAAGTGGTGCAGCGCGTGGATGTGTTTTGTGCGTTCATCCAACACATAACTTTGTTTTACAGAGAACGATTATTTTTTAAATGAATATTGTCGTAACTTCCACATCTGAGCGCTGCTGTTGCTAGAGAACAAACTTAAAGGGCTTTGTGACGAATGTCTCATTTACTTAACAAGAAAAAATGTTTTGTAGATATGATTATTCGGACTAAGCCAAAATAGTGATGAATAAAGCAAATGAAATAAACGTTACTTTAATCTTAGTACATTATACTATATTTCACTTTGATGTGCTACCTTCTTCGTTGACAAAACGACCGTTAAACATTGATTTCTGATAAGGCAGTCCAGTACAATCTATATCGTTTATTTTGAAGAGCAATATACACGGCTTCGTTCAAGAGAAGAACAAACGGTGACACCAAAAATTAAGCAACAGATATGTAAAAGGTGAATATGAAAACAGTCTGTCTGTCAAATGTGAGACGCTGTGTAGTTAACAACATTGAACAGTTGACAAGTCCTGTCACAAGAATATCAAGT
>LUCH01000554.1:132000-193377 GCA_013368495.1 Paragonimus heterotremus
GCAGTTTTGAAACAATAAGCTAGAATCTACAATACAGGCCTTAGTAAATCCATTTTCTCCGAGTTCTAGCGTACCTAATGGAAACGGAATACTCAGCCATGAACCACTTGGTAGTGTACTGGAAAAATTTAGCATCGATTCGAATCGATCGGTTGTTAAACAGTTCACCAATAAAGTTTGAAAATTATCAGGCAGAGAGGAAATTTTGGTATTAGTGAAACGAACGAAAGGAACAGAAGATAATCTTGAGGAGTAATTTTCTTGATAAATCTTAACCAGATCAATACAGTTATTTACGTTCAACAAGATTAAAACATTATTGAGTAATCTACGGCTGACCCGTAGAACTGGATGCAATATATCAGACAAATAGATTAACTCATTCCAAAAACCAGTCATTGACAGTGACGACAAACGGCTTGGAGATCCACACACCGTTAGCTCACAGAAGTAGGGAGTTAGAGGTTGGCTGTGAGTGGAGGTCAGTTTTGTGATTATCGGTTATGAAAGTTGCAGGGATTGTCTATCTTTCGTGACATCATTTTTGAACGATAGGCGGATAAAGATAGCTTTCTTCTCCACGGCAACAACCGGATTGTATGAATCACTATCTAGCGTTTCGCTTGTGAGAAAGCGGATAGCCATTTTCCCGTAACACATTTGTAATTGTTTTCAACTCTTTTCTGACCGTCCCTGTAAAATGAATTTTTCTTGTTGTGCTGGTTAGACATCAAACAAGATTACGTTTCAGTTTTAGTGGCAAATAGTTTTTGAAATGTGTGTACAACCCAGTCAGCGTTGTTTTGCGAGGATTTGACCACTGAAAGGTTCCCTCTGGTTGTCTATTCAGACTTGCATCTAGAAAATGAAACATGTCATCCGATTCTGTTTCAGAAGTGAATGTGTGACAACAACGTGCTCGACTGAATGCTCGTAAAATCGAGTAGATTCCGTTCCGCGGTCAGTAGTAATAATATCATCTACTTATCATCCTATGCATACATATTTCAATAGCCCGGTTTGGCTGTTGACTTTCCAGTTTGCCCATGAGGGTAAGCGCTAGTAGTAAGCCTAGTGGGAACTTCATCGCAAGTCTGTCAATATGATGATGGGATTCACTAGTAAACTTAAATTGCACACTAAATTTACAAAGCAATAAAATCTTTTTAAGCACTAGTGTTGATATACTCAGTGGCCGATTCGATTGCTCCACGTATTCACAAACAAAATTGATGGTCTCTAACAGGGGATGTTTGCAAACAGTAAAGAATTGTCTAGGATAGAAGGCATTGATTATAGATATTAGTAGTTTCGAACGTGAAAACAAAATCGAAATCGTCAGAAGGACATAAGTTGTGAAGAAATGATTGAGGCTGTTTTGGTGGACACTTCTCTGCCGTATGGTACAGTGAATTGCATATATCAAGGATAGATCTCAATCGTCGGTTTGTCTTGTAAACGTTTGACAGACCATATATGTGAGGGATGATTGGGCCGATTGGTTTAATATGGTCAGAGTGACCTGCTGTAATTCCCCCATGCTGCAATAGTCATTTCAGACTATGTACCACTCGACTTTCAATCAAAATCGTTCTGTTCTGTTCCGAAACTAGCAGATCTATAAATATCGATATGATTTCGTTGAATATATTTGGCTATGTTTATCTGCTAATGAATTATGGAAAGCAACTATTTGTCTTATGTGATTCAAGGGGAATTTTTACCAGATAATGAACGAAATAGCAGGCGATTTCTTGTCTAGCCGAATAAATAAACGAGTATGATATCAGTCCGTCAACGCCTTTCTTACGTCGGTTTCACTCGGTAATTTATTATCTGGCGCCATTTTGCAGAGCCAGGCAAAATCAGTTGACAGTTTCCCAATGTCTGTGGTTGTGTGTTATAAGAAGTGGATATTGCCAGGCCTTTTCAACAGATACTTAGTTATGTAACTTTCTCTTAATTACTACTGTTTGGTCGTGACGGTCAGTGGGCTGAACAGGTATACTTGTTCTAAAAGAGATGAGATGTTTCTTTAAATGCAGCTGACGAGGACAAAACGAGGATACAGATTCCCTGATAATCAAGGTACTGTACAAG
The DNA here is from genome assembly GCA_013368495.1 of Paragonimus heterotremus. Lineage (NCBI taxonomy): Eukaryota > Metazoa > Platyhelminthes > Trematoda > Plagiorchiida > Troglotrematidae > Paragonimus > Paragonimus heterotremus. The sequence continues at coordinate 134,101 of LUCH01000554.1, forward strand.
TAACTGACAATTGTTTTAGAAGACACCAAAATCGTTATCGACTACGAGATGACCGAATTACGTGTTTACCGAAGTTCATTCGCTATATTTCTCCATTTTTCCTAATCGACGTTAGCGTTTTTAGTCCTCTTTGTTCTTTTACAGTGATCTTCAATCCGTGCAGCTTACCACTCTTCATTTGAGTCACCTTAGTGCAGCAACACAATCACCTCATTCCAAAATGGTTGCTTTAGAACAAATTTTTTGTCTGGGTATCGTCTGTATCAATCATTAATTAACAAGTGGCTGCTGGGCTGATCTGCGGATTTAAGTGCATAGAGAATGCACAAAATGTTTTATAGCCATACAAGTCATCATACCATCCTTCAAGAACACTTAACTACATACCCATCTGAATAGCATAGACAGAAACTGAAATCTTCATGTTTAACAAGTTTTGTACAATCTTCTGAATTACAGGCATACCACACTTAAGCAAGGGAGCAACAAAAATCGGAAAAAAAGAACCGTCAACAATAAGTTTTAAAATCCTACTAAACATTACGTACGAACATGAACTCAGGTATATATTATACTGGTTGTGGGGTCCATTTTGTTGTTGCCAATAATGTAGTCAAGTGTGGATGGTGTTCACCTTGAAACTGACGAAATCCCTGAAATTCTGTTAATAACTTATGCCACGTTCAGTTAACTCAATGCAGACAGTAATTTCAAACCAATAAAGTAGTCCCGATTATGGTGTTAATGATGTAGACTGAACAAAACGGTTCTGTTCATTCTTATTTCGAAATACTTTCATAACCTAAACATTGTGCTCATAAGGTCGTTGTTGTTTTTGAACGTTTGGGGAGGAGCATATGATAATATTTATGATAGGGCCAACATACTAGTCCCACGAACAAGAGGGTCGATGTGTACATTCAAGTCAACACGAAGATATGCTCTGCTGTTGAGCTTTCATAGGAGGTAAAACTCGATTCTAGTGCCTCCTTCTGAAGTGGGTTAGCCGAAGGACCTACTGGAATACTGGCAGAACTAAAACAAAACATATTCACCTTCTAGCTTGGATTTTGTTGGGAAGGAGGGTGGTCCAACTACTGTTGATAAGTTCGTAAATGCTCCAAAAACAGTCCAGGTGAAGCTGATGTTGATGTCGTATATTCCATTAGAGTATCCAACTCTCATGAGACCGACGGTAAGCGGTCACCCTCATGGAATCTAAAAACATAAATATTTTGGCGGAGTATTGGAAGTTTTGTGGCATACAAACATTCGGGTTGGGCAAATTCATCGTCCTAACCAAAATCTGGACAAAGTGTATTTTAATTATCTAAGATCATCATGAATTGTGTCAGCTGAGCAGGCTCACGTGGAACCTTGGTCATGGTGAAAACACCTGATCATACTTGTTGTGGAGACTCATTTAGAATTTCTCTTGACATTTCTGCATTAAACTAGTCGATCAAAGTGTTAGTCTTGATGAGGAATGGGATCGTAGGTTCCTCGTTGTCCATAATTTGCCCTCTGCAAACACACGTGGTGATGCGGCGGGGTTTTCAAAGTTGACTATGTAACAATTCTTCAAAATCATTCCGGTCTTCGCTTAATTAGTAACTATTTAACATATCATTAGATGGTTTTGGATTTTATCACATTTTAATCATTCCCGTAGTACAGACAGCACTATGCCAAAATACTCTCACGGTTGTTTGGAATTATGTTATATATTCGTGTCTTCACAATTTTCATCTTTTGCCAAACAATAGAGTGATTTCAATGAATCGAAAATTGAAGGAGAATGTAAAAACAACTTCACTCAGATTGAGGGATTGTACTCCGAAAGCGTTCGCTCAATTAAATGCACTTTTCCTTGTTTATAAGTGGAAACACCCGTTTTTTCTCAGTAACCTGCTCCATATAAACAATACAGTCCAATTTACGTGTTATTATTTTACAGAAAACCCGGGTGAGTTAGAGCACCAAACACGGAATCGTCCAAATCAAAGATTTTACTTTTTAATGTGTGGATCACTCCGTGTGTTACAGATGCCATGATGGCGGCGTTATTACTTACACCAATGACTCGTGATGCGTCCTCTTGTAAGTTCTGCTTTGGAATTCAAATGCTTGTGCGAGCTGCTTAACAAATCAGTGCGTAATCAGATTTGTAAATGGTTTTTTTTTCAGTTGTGATATGTCATCTTTACTGTCGTGTCATTAACATCCACAAGTTGTTTTTCAGTAGACCTCTTGAATGTTCTGGACACGTTATTATCTATTGTTTGCGACGATTTCAACTGATTTTATATCACTTCTCTTACAACCCTCTGCTAGTATACCTTTCCAGCATCTTTGGACACATATTTCAACTTTGTTTTCCACAATACGCAGTCGTTCACCTTCATCACGCGTACTCATTTGGCAGCTCTGATTACTCTATTATAAGATCCCTTCCTACGTTTTACACACACACCACAAACTCTTTATTCACTATGAAAAACGTAGAATTAGACGTCATTTGATGGCTTTCAATGACGCTGCTGGTTGTTCTGTACACGTCGTTAAATACTGTACGCAGTGTTTTCAACCGACTTCGTACCACCTTTCTGACTGCTGTCGGCTTGCACAACATTGTGACTTTTCCTACGCGTCTTTAAGCGAATCTCGATTTGCTTTTCCTTAATAAGACCCAATGGTTCGCAGTCCACAAACGCATCTCAGATGGTACATTTGATCAGTCTATTGTGGAGCTGTCCCCCAAGGTCTGCGGTAAGACACACCACAAGCTTCTCACTCATAGCGGAGACCGCGGAATCAGACTTCGGTAGTGTCTTCCGGACAATTACAATAGGATTAGGAAAATGATATCTTCATCTGTCTTGATTCCGTTTGTTAACGCCGGTACACCTATCAGTTGTAATCAGTTGATGATCTAACCGTGTAAAAAGATTTCCCTCCATATGTCTCAAAACACTCTGAAGGAAGAATTGAAAAGCGTATCAAAAGGCCATTTGCCTGTCGAGTGAATTTCAAGATTTATCGAATGTGAGTTAAATCGTTTCAATTGTGTATACACGAACACAATATTAGATGACAAAAGCTGCCTGGAGGTCTGGCAAATCGTGAAAAGAATTGAGTGAATCGAACACTGCTGGTTGTTAAAGTCGAAAGCCTCATTTGTAAGTTTAACAGCAAAACGAGTAACACTTTAGAGGTTGCTGTGGAGTTTTTGCTTTTTACTGACCCGTTTATTCCAACTTGGAGATAAACTGTTTCCAGATAAATTATCTTGTTAAAATCTAGCAAAACAATTAGACCACTCATCGACTGTTCTCAACCAGTGTGTGGAATTTCTATGTCGAACTCTGACTGAGTTATTCACTTAAAGTATCAGACAGTACAAGTCTGCTGACTGTTGAAGGACGACACGCGCATTACCAAATCTCCAAAGACAAGCCACTGAATTTCGTTCGATTGCATGCACATTTGTAGCACTGAAATTTTACGAAAGACTCATTCTTGCTTGAATGAAAACTGAAGTTTGCATCATGAATTCAAGTCAGTTTGCCTATCGTCGGACTCATTTAACTCTGGGTGCTTTCGCTTGCCTAGTTCACTCCATTTTGTTAATACTTCACGGAAAATTGATAGTCGTGAACTTGTTTTTTCTTAGACTAAGGCTATGCTTTTGGGAGCCTTACGAAGAAACCACTACTTCAATTTCTGCAAGAATCTGGAATGTGAGATTTAGCTGTCGAGCTTTCACTTGAATGTCTTACAAACTTAGGCGAATTTAATCAGTTCTATGCAAAAACCTAATCGTCATTCATCAATGGTTCTTGTGTTCTATGTGACGCATTTTTCTCACGTTTAGCGCCCTTATTATATCTTGAAATCGCGTCAGTATACAGTCACACATTTGTTACAGAATATGCGTATGATATGATGTTAGGCATCAAACACCCGATACGTTTTTGTTTTTTCCCACCCTGCTGCACGATTTGGTCGGAGTGTTGCATAACTGTCTTTTAATACACCAGGTTTTGTCGACATTTTGTCCTCATTTCTTAAGAGGAATCAATATGAGAAACTTTTTAATGGACGCTTTCCTCTTATGCATAAACAACAAACTTTTATCTCGATGGGCTTCTGTTAAATATCTGGAGATTATATCGCTCAACGACAATACATGGCCACTTTATGCTACTGGTGTTTTCATCAAAGTCTAGAGGTTTTATTTTTTGTCTGGCGCTCAATTTTTCTCTCCATTCCCCACAACCGGTTAGTCGATTTAATGAGTCCCTTGTCTTTCTTCATCAGGACATACCATTCACCAGTTGTATTTCATGCTATTAGAAGACTTTGAACTTTTGGTCAGAGCCCTAAAGTATCTGTTCCGTTACAGTGACCTTCCTCGTGAACAAATTATTGTCTTTACTCGTTTCAAAAGATGCGGACAGTTTTCAACAAAACTTATCGGACACAACCAACCTTTTATATTGTGATCTCTCCAAGTTTCCACATCTTCCCCGAGAACTTCGTACAAACATTTATTTGCACACAGTCGGTCTTATTATTATTTTTCCGCCATTTCTTACTTTGCCAGCTTTCCAAACAAACCCAACCTTATTGTTTTCGAATGAACCTCAAAACTAAGTAGATATCTTTCCCATCTGATAATGACTGTGGCCAACTTCACGGTTGTACTCATCATTTTCTGACCTAGGCATACTTATTTCAGTGATCTCCGTTTACTGTGATTATATGTTTCTGAGAAATCAAAACGTTAACTTGTAGAGATGTATAAAGCATTTTGTAGATTTCACTTAACTTGACATCATCTTAGTGGCTGGCATTTCAGTCTGTGAGCAATTGGCGAGAGGCGTTAACGTCCTGCCGACTAGTAGCTATCTAGACATACATCGAATTTTGCGCATCCCTTTTTTTCAATGTGGAGCATAACTAATCAAAAATTAAACACTTGGCTAACCATAGTCCTCTTCCGCCTCTGACAGATCAGGTTGTGAGCTGTCCTTATTCTGAACAGCGAAGATGCATCACGTATATTTCGTGGTACCTTTGAGATGAAACCAATACCTGGACGTCAAAAATTCCCAGGTGTAACACCTCAATGACTGGTATGGATCCATCAGGAAACTTATGGCGCTGTCATCGACCTAAATGGCTATCACGGATGTATCCTAGTCAGTGTGAAATGCTCACATAGACAGTAACTCTTAGAAACAGACCCTTCTGTTGATTCTGTTAAACACGGTTACAGCAGTACAGCTTCCTAGACGAAAAGTGGAATAATCCCTTGAAACCTGTAACACTGACAGGGTAGCTTTCGCAGATAATACTGAGCTCTACAGCAAAGAAGAGGTCAAAAATGAAGGTCCAGGTGCGTTTTCTTCCGAGTGCAATCAAGATTAACCTATACTGACCATGACAGCGGTAGAGAGAACACGTGATTCAGATAAAGTGCAGGCAATCTCTTGACATTTACAAGCGATAGCGTCACTCCTAAGTGAAAGGATGAATGCGCCGTTGGTTGACGGAGGTGTGACTAATCAGAACGTAGTATGAGCCCTAAAAATGGTGTGGGGTACACAAGCGTTTATGACGTGTACACAACGCCAAGTTTACTACGAACGTTTCCATTTCGTCGCAGTCGTCAATGTAAGGAAATTCGTGATGTGGCTGTTTAGGCTGACAACCAAGTGCAAATTTTTGCGCTACATGTCCACATTGCTTAACTCGTTCAAAACTGTGTAACGTACCATACAGTTTACCGGCAGAAAATCCTGCCTGGTTGCGGTAATCTACCGTTATCCGGCCTATTTGTTGAGTTATAACGAGCATGTGAATAATGCCACGCCCAAACAGGTTTTCAAAGTGTTCTCCCAGTTAGCAACCATGGACGTTATTCTATCATTCCTAGAGTGACTCTGATTTTAAAGTTTTTTCCCGGTCAAATCTCCTGACACTATAGTTTTATGATACGTTCATACGTGTCGCTTAGTGGGAAAAACATGAGTTTTGTAAAGGGGTGAATTCCTCAGGGGTCATCTATTTTGGACTACAATTTAACCGTTGAACCGCATATAGTTAGTAAACCTTGTATTAACGCTACACTCGGACGTGGTAACTATTAGTTTCTAAATAGTTCACAAGACACACTTATATCTCACTCCACATGGTTTCTTAAGGAAGTATTCCAAAGCCAACTGGAAAACATGACAAGGGAACTATATGATATAGATCGACCAGAAGTTGCAAACGACCTATCACTGAATTATCTCTAGCTGACCAAAGACGTCACACGAAATTGGTTTGTCAGTATAGACATCCCTGTGAAACAGTCGAGACCGCATTTATCGTAAATATCACATAAGTCTATTCCAGAATGTTATATAACTCAGCCTGAAATACGTACCAACGGGAGGTGATTGTGCAATCGTGTTTCATTTAGAGGTGCACTGGTGGTCACGTGATATCAGCAGTGTGAGAAGATATGCAAACGTATCAAATTAAGTGGTTAAATACTTTTATCACAAATCCGAAACTGCTGTACAACACTGTAGATAAATACACTTAATAACGTCATCCGATCCCATAGCTGCGTGATTGACATAGCGTTACCACATATAACCTGCAGATGTCTGTTTCGGAATACAGTGTCCTAACGTCTTTGCTAACAATCAAAGGAACAGATCAACCACCATTGTGACCAATACTCCTGGTGTCCTCACGACTTAGACTTTCACGCCATGTACAATGGCTCAAATCTTGTTATGCTTTCATTTTCCTGACGATATTGAAAATAAACACAGTAAAAGTTGATAAGATCATTAAGTGAAATACCTAGTGGTCGTCAGAATATAGCAAGGTTCCGATGGCTTGAAACGCCTACGCCATATCTCTCATTTTAAACTACAGGACAACAGTGTTGTTATTATCTGTTGCCTCAGATATTTTGGAGAACGTAGTTGGCAAACAGCTGAGAACGTAACATGTCCATCTCACGTTAATACTTGCTAATCAACATGGAATCTACAAAGGCTTTTTACGCTTGATGAACCAACCTAAAACCAGGAAGAAAGAACAGAAATGGCCAATGGAGGTAAGCTAATAGATGTTGTCTTTCTGAACTTATCCAAAGCCTTCGGTATAACCCATCGTATAATTCTGTATGTGATACCTCAACAGTATGGAGTCCATAGCTCTTGACATCTCTGATTTGCCTAATCTCAAAGAGACATATTTTAATACAGAGGTTACCGGTGTACTTTCTGACTGTCACTTTGCGAGTTTTCTTCGTTAGGCTGTCTGTTTATTCTACACCTGGTTGTTGAACTATTACAGTTGGTAAGTTCTCCAGCATTGGTACACGATGAAGACAAGAGAAGGTGTTGAACAGTGGAAATACTATTAAAATAAAACATTACAAAGTGCTCTTAGTGGTTTTTGTTATTGGGGGGACAACGGACTGGCATCCACTTATCTTTTCAAGGTGTAAAGTGGTATCCACTGTTTAATCATCGCACGCGGATCAAGTTTATAGCGCGAGAAAAATTAATTATTACCGTCTTCGAGGCTGGCTCAGAAGTAGTAGTTTAAAAAGATGCCATCTTGTCGCCTAAAGCGTCTTGAGCTATAGAAAACTAACTTGACCTCTGAAAGCCTCACGTGGTTGTCTGGGACCTTCTGGGCAGTGAGTTTTTTCCTAGATGTTAAGCTCATTCGACGCCCTCTCTGTGAGCTAACTGTACAAAATTGCTGACCGTTCCAGGTGGAAGAGAGTCAACTGACTGAGCCGGTAGATTGTAGGACGGCATAGAGGAACATCGCTTGTCATATAACTTCGTTCATCTCTTAAGTCAGAAAAATTGTTTAAATTGGATTGGTTCTCCGTAAACTACCAGAGTATCAGAGACGAATTTGGGGACTGTTACATTAAGTGCTTTATCTTTCAAGGCATGTATCTATGCTACATACCTGTCGTTATCTGCCAGGTTGCCTGTAGCACGAGCAATACTCTATCATTGTTATGGTATATTCATTATGGAACACCTTACATTTTGATGATACTACCGTATTGCGATATTCTCTCTTACTGCAAACAAGGTATGCAGAACAGCATCGAGATTACGGATATCAAATCGGGTATGAAGAGTGACACATCTCAAATTGTAATCTTGGGCGCGATAAAATTGTTTATAAAGCACTAAGCTATTAATCCAATTGGTAGTCAGATAGGCCTCCAAACTATTTTGAAAGTGATTGTAATTTCCAGTGTTACCTCATGTGAAATGAATTATTACTATGTTCATTGGCTGATTTGTTTCCTAGTGAACAATCCTAGTGCATGAAAGCTTCCCAAGGTGTGTTACCGTGATTGTTATTGTTGCTGTTGGCAAACAGTGAATTTGGGATTAGGAAAACTGCAAGTCTCAGCCCAATATCCGAGTTGCTTGACACACGCTCAAACACACTGACATACGTACATGCTAGACCTAATGAAAACCGGTGTGTCATAGTGGACCAATCAGGTGCACCTTACCCTGTTATGAACATTGGGAAGTTCTTCATGCATGGACGCGTGAGGATTTTGTGTGTGGGTCTGTATTTTAACGAATAACATATATACGGATACTTACATGCTTTCACAGATCAGTTATGTCATCCTTTGAGCTGTACTGATTGACAGACTTTCGCCCAGAAGGAAGTCACCTTCAATCAGTTTATTCACTATGAACTGTACCACCGTCATATGTCCAGAAAATAAGCACTCGCTTATTTGGACAATCATATTCACTGTACTTTTGGGTTTGTTGAACTTAGTTATCGTTTCTTCCAATCTATTCATACTCATCAGTCTGTCTCAGGGGGCCCGTTCAAGACTGTCAGCCACACGAAAATTATTGATCAACACTGCACTATCTGACTTGGCCCTCGGTATTTTTGTGCTCACACCAGCTATTTTTAATGAACACTTACAAACCCCGTGGCTACTGAAGTTTCAACTGTGTCGACTGTGGATCTTTTTAGACCTGTACCTGACAACTACAAGCATTTCTTGTCTGGCTGCGATTGCTTACGATCAATATTTGGCTGTGTGTCATGCTCTACGCTACAATCAGCTGATGACAGGTCGACGTCTGATCCTCGTGATTCTGACGCCGTGGCTACTGGCTGGTTTGTCCAGTCTTCCTGTGTTAGGGCTGTTCGATTGGCATTGGATTACAGATGTTCACCTCTCTTGGTCATCAAACTGTTCAGTGCGAAATAGTGGACCGTTGATAAGGATCTATTCTGCCGTGTTGTCATTTTTCCTCCCAGGTCTTTGCCTATTGGTCAGTTATGTGAAAGTTTGTCAAAAGGTGATCGCTAATATTCGTGGACAAAAGTCCGGTGTGATTCATGACACGGAACAACTCGCCCGACCTACCACTGACAGTGCAGGTGATCCCGGAGCAACGAACGGGAACAAAGAGACAGTTTCTAGCATGCGCGTTCATATTGGTGGCCAGTCTTGCTACGTTAAATTAAGTCAAAAGCAAGCCAGACGGAACGAATCTAAAATGTTTGCTCATCTCCCAAGCACGCTAAAATGTGGCTTTCTTATTGTGTCTGCCACAATACCAACAAAAAAAACCAATAGTGAACCAGGCGATTCTCAGAGTATCAACAATGCCAGTAGTAATCAAAGCAACAAGCGGTTGACAGGCATGGAAAGAACACCAAAAGCCCGAAAAAATAAAGAACCGCGCCGTAACCTTTCTACTATGACTTTGAATATACCAGCCAACGCGGACACTGAAGAGTTAGACGAGCAAGATTTACCGAAACGTGGTTCTACTGATTCCCGTTATGTTTCCTTCCTTAAACCTCCACGATGGGGCTACACGCGTAGTTTTTCTCGCAAAAGTGACTCGGAATTTTCCAATTTACGTCAGATGAGGCGATGTGCGCTGATGCCAATCCAACCACGGTTGCATCATTCGGTCAGCAGCGAAATTTCTGGAGCACGCGTAATAGAACCTACACGTTCAGCGAATTCTGTTCAGACTACCGATGCCAAATCAATAACGAACTCACTTGTGTACGAGCCATCAACCGTTCGAACAGAGCCTAATTGGAGGCGAGAACAAAAAGCCATTTTTCAACTTATTCTGAACTGTTCGTCCTACCTGATTGGCTGGTTTCCCTACTTTACTATGCAGCTCATTGAATACTGGCTACCACCGGAGTGGACCAGCTATAAGGCATTTAGTGTGTTCTTTTGGACTAGATTCCTGATGACTGCTGTCAATCCTTTTGTTATTGGCTCAGCCTCAGAAGATCTTCGTCAAGCATTTCGTCGTTTGATTTATTGTGGGCACCCAAAACAGGAAAAGAAAGCACTCAAACGACTTGTTCTAGCAGGTCTTGGTGCTGCAGGTATCCCCTACGGACGTCCAATACTCCCAGTTGGGAATCCAGCCTGCGCATCGAAATTGGAAGTGCATGATGCATAGAATGAAATTTATAATGGAGTATCAATCATTTTTGGGGTAAATGTTTAACTGATTAATGATCTATTTGTAAAAAAAAATGACGGATGTTATCAACTGTATCTGTTTATACTCTGAGTTGTTTAAAAACTCACAAAATACTTTGTCAGTATTATTCATGTATTGTGGTACGGTTTTGTGATTGATGTCTCTTCTTAGTATAAGATATTGTAACAGTTTAATACTTCTTTGAGAAACAGGATTTGCAGACAGAACCTAAACATCAATTCTACTGAACATTGTGCTTTGTTATCTGTCCACTCTTTCTCAGGTCATTTCCCCCATTCATCGTTAGCGAAGAAAAGATTAGTCGTATGCTGTTACCAAAATCATAGTGATTCAACCCAAATGCTCGAACAGAGAACGGCTGTTTGCTGTTGATGAATCGCAATCCGTACAGTTCAAACGCAGCATATATCCACGAAAATATTTGTACTCCAACAACTTTTTAACTAATTGCTCACTAAACAGTCAACATTACTCACCAATCCCACATAATTGCATGCACACTTTGGTTAGATAAGTATGATGAACTTACAGCTCCCTACTTCTCACTAGTTCTTCAAACGTAGAGAAAGAGGCTGACAACAGTAGTTTGTACGGTGTGTCCGGCAACATGAAATCGTCAACTAGCCTCGTCAAATGTCCAACATCTTTTGAATAAAATTAACCGAGTGAGCGGTGTCGAAGCATTTCGGATTACCGACTCGATTAGCAACAATCAGTTACCACTATTTTGGGAGGTCCTTCTTCTAAAAAGATGCACCATACTTTCTGTAAACGACGTGAGCTGGTTGTTTGTTTGTTATTGCCGTGGTAGCGAACAGGGTAATTTTGCTGTATGGACACATTTAATTGCAGTATGAACTTGTAAGAGTGCGGCGAAATGTTATCGGATGCATCGTGCAAGCTCATCTCGTAGGCTTCTCTTGTCAATCTGACATCCATAGATTTTGCTTTAATTCTGTCCAAGACCTGATTTACTTCATGGATTAATAAGTACTCATATGAGGAAGTACTCGCTTTGGTTGTGCATTCCTGACTGCATTATGTTCAAGAAGTTAGGCATCTCGGATTGCCTATTACTGTGAATGGAGAAATGAATCAGAAGAATTGTGGAGAGAATAACAGATGTGCAAACATTTCAGCAACGGACATTTAAGAAACAAGGTAACCTATAGAATACATTGGAGGTCATAATTTTTGGTTATTCGTTAAATACCGGATCTACTTAACAAGCATTCTTCATGCCGGGAGATGTTTTTAATTTCACTAACAAAGTTAATTGGGAACGACTGTGGTTCTTCAGTGTAACTGTTGATAGGTTGATTTAACACATATGCTCCTGGTATTCAAAATGTCTGGTTATGCAAGTCACCAGGTTACTCTTCTTGTTGACGTCCAAGTGAGAAATTGGCGAATCTTAAACGTGGCACGTGCATGCAGTAATAGTCTGGTGGAATCGATTAACGGTGCTGAATGTATGTTTCTCACTGTATCCTCCGGCTTCCCATTCGTGTGTTACAACATCACCGGCTATAATTTTTTTTGGAAGCATTTTGTCCTCTTTAGCTATGTCATTAAAACGGAGAGAAGATATATGTTACAGGATGTCGACATTTCGTCTAACCTCTTCGACCACTTAATGAACACAATTTACTGAAACATTAAAATACGATGCGAATAGCGTACAACCAGGCGGATAAAATGTTACAGGTGAGAACTTCATCACCAAGTAGGAGGATACAGTCTGAATCAGTATTTTTTGAACGAACAGAAGTGATCTTCGGTGTTTCACCAGTAAGACATCATTGACAGCGAAAGCCTCAGGTTTGAGTTACGCAATAATGCAGCGAATGAATCGGTCAGTTCCAATAAGTGGCGAGCCATCCGGATGTGCTTGGCTATCGAGGAAGATGGATTGCGGTGTTTGTCTTCAGCCGTTTTGATGCCTTGCTTCACAGAATTAACTAGCCGCTTGGGGATGTGACTCGATATTCGCTGACGATGGCATCGATCCGTCTCAGACTGCATCCCACTACTTGGTAGTGACCTTCTCATCCGTAATATTTTACTCGTCCGATTGTACGCTATTTGAACCATATTCAAATGCTTGATTTAATTCTGTTCAGTAAGTGGCTACAGAAAGTAAACGAAATGTAAACATTCCATAATTACTTACCATTTCGAATGAGTACCAGTGGAACACATCTCTCTCCTGTATAATGCTATCCATTTTAATAGAATCAAAGTATGTCCGATGCAGAAAAAACATCTTTGAACATGGTCATAATGTTTTCAACACGACAGTTTTATGAGAGCATCACACTACGCAGTGACAGGTTTATTACTTTTTTCACTCTGCTGTGGAATGCGAAAGACATACTTTGATAAATGGAGTCTCCTCAGACGTTTCAAAAATGTAATCAAGTGTAGTACACCTGATAAGAGGGAGAACGTGGGTTCGCCAGAAATCGTTTATCAAGAACACGTAACACTACTACAAGAGTAAGAATAGGTAATGGACAATATGGAGCATTACATCACTGTTCGTTCAGGTAATTTGTCTTCACTTGGGGCCTCTTCTTCGGAGATTGCATAAACCGTCGACTCTGCAACACAAGGGAAGGAGGCAGGGATTAGCCGCGGTTTAAAAGCAAACGACGCGCGCTTTCTCACTTTCGGTTTCACTTTACGCAAGGTGTTGTAGGTTCATGCCGAAAACTGCTGGTGCCTCTACTTTTACTGAAGCCGTTGAACTGATCGAATTTTCCGTTGTAAAATGTTTGAATATATCTGGGAGGCAATATGTGTACTAATTTAGAAACGTTTATAGCGAATGGTTGTATTGGTGAAAACATGAGTGACAGATCAACGTGACACGAAGATAAATTGATATACAAGCAAACAACTGAATGATCGATCACTGGACAGAACAAAAGACAGTCTCTGCTGAACATACAAGCGAGCTCAAATGAAATGTACAAAACAAAATCCATTAAGTGATATACAGAACTGTGGAACCAAATCAACTCTGTTTTATTTCCCATCAGATAAATAGAATTGAAATAAAAAGAATTTTTAATGCGGTTTTTCTCAAGTGTTTCTAGAAGACTGTTTATTATAAACGACAGAACACTTGTGATTGTAAGTCAAGGTTCGTTATCTCCCTTATAAAGTGAGTTTAGATTGGATAGAACAATTCTCATTGTTTGTTCCGTTGCTGTTTCCTCATTAGTGGTGAGCTGTCTTATCTAACGGCACCCGATCGATTTGTGCCAGACGCAATGAACATGACTGGGTGAATTTTTTTTACAAACCAGCAAAATAGATATGTGTAATTTTAATACTATAGTTTCATCAGAATTGACCTCAGACCTATAACGTAACATATACCTGACAGTCCCTCAGAACTGCATTTTTGCTCTGTTAATGTCAACGTTAATTTTATTGCACGCTCCCTATTATCTGTAAATTCGAACATTAACTTGCAACGAGTATTACGGCAACGTGAAAGACATACATAATGTACTTGGTGGGTCTGACCACCTTCACTTTGGCATCAAGGAAGGAGATAACGATCCCGAATGATGCACTCTGTAGCTAGGTTAGCATAGTCACAAATGACTCCACCACAGTTACATGATTCAAAGGTCAGGGTGAGTTGTTGATTAGCGTTCCATGACCAAAGATTTCACCAAGTCGGTCATTTATACCAGCTCAAACCCGTCGGAAGCTGTGTATGTTTCACTTAGTTAAAGTACCAAAACCACCAGGAAATATGCTATGTTTCTTGTCCACGTAATAAATCTTAAACTAGGTTTCTATGCTAGGTGTAATGGGATTCTGGCTCACCTTGGCCGTGTGAAAATTGATCCCGAATAGCTGCATGCATTCAAGATGATCTTCCTTCGAGTTAAACGTACCACATATAGGTTTGGTCGGACATAATGTTTTTTTAAGGAAATACTTTTCTCGTTTCAACTATAAAGGGTTCCCCGTAGTACGGAGGTCTCAAACACGGATATTTTTTGTCTGCTGAAAGCACTTTCTCCTTGGGGAGTAATAAAAGTAAATTCAGTATATAAAAATATAACTCCGAATGTGTTGAGCAAGGCACATTAAGGGGATTTTGTTTGCAGATTTATTGTAAGGGTTATTTCTCCTAATACCATATGAAAGCTGCTTCAGCAGGCCATGAATTTGACATACACATGCATCTTGAGATCCTCCCGTTCATCGGGTTGTTCCAGTGAGTGTTCTCGACTTCGCAGAGAAAGCGTGACAAGGTGACAATCCTAAGCCTGTTTACACAAATCTGAGTCAAAAAGTGAGATGATATAACAGTTACAGGCTTAATAAGACATCATCGGTCACAGTATTTGCTGCAGATATGAAAATTTGATGTAAAATTATCTCACTGATTTAAGTGTATTGCAATTATGTAATATGATAGGCAGTTAAACGCTTTGGTCTGGATGGAGAAATGTGAACTTCTGGGTTAACAGTAACCTTGAAAATTTTATGCTTATTTTCACATAACTATTCTTCTTTCTTTTATTTTTCATGATTTAAGAGCGTGCTGTTAACAAGCATTGTCATTTTGGTGAACCGGGACAATACACGCTACGGTACAAATTTGCCTAAGGCAAGCAGATAATTACAGGTTGATTAGTAACAAGGACATGATTTTTTCGAAGTTACAGACTATCTATAGACCTTGCCTTCGTAGCTCAAATCGCTGATTTGGGTGTATTTAGACATAAGCTAAATCTAAAATCAGAAACGTTTTTTGCAGTGTTTGCAACCGATTGTCCGATAAGTGTTTAGAGGCTGGCTAGTTAATTACAAGAGGTCGTAAATAGCACGGGTATAACCTAACATCTAAATAATATCCGAAGGATATGTAACCAAAGTGTAATGTAAATAACATACAGATATAACAGGTGCACTTACAGCAAGGGTTCGGACAAAATACACAGAGATAATCCGTGGGTATGTTAGTGGAGTGTTGGGTGGAATCCTATAGATGTCAACGTAAAGATCTACAGGATGGAAACACTGTAGTTCACGGAGCACCGTAGATGTGGTTTGTTCAACGGCGCGCGAGAGACCCAGACAAGTGTTCACACGTGTGTATGGTCTCGTTGTCGTGTCAACTCCGGTGAGGACACTGGGTTGAATCACGTGTCATAGGCCAATGTCCGGATAAGGTTGTGTGTGCGTGTGTGTGTGCACGTGGCATTGACTCTAACGGTGTTGACAAACTGTGAGTCGCTCGAAATCACTGCGGGTTCATACGCGTAAGGGTCGCTCAGCGGTGGATGTGTGGGCTTAACGTTCAGGTCCAATGTCACAGTAAGTCGGTCCAGTCATATGACCTTGATCACACAACGGTGTACTGCTACAAGTGTTTCCCACCTTGCATGATCAGTGTTATGAGAAAATATGATCACACTACATTTTTTGATCGGACTCAACACAAGTGAACTTTGGGTAAATGATCATATGACCATCCACCCCATATCATGAGGAAATCATTGTGGTTGTCACTTGTTGTGGTGATGACAATGATAAAATAATAACCTCCTATTCTGATAAACTGTGTCGCGGCATTGGCTAGAAATACGGTGATCACAGGACAGTATTGTAGATACAATGATTAAATAAGAGATGGTTAAATGCTGATAGAAAGAATTAATGTGTAATGCTCGTGGCCAATTAAATGTTTTTTTCAGTGTTTGTATTTTTCAACTTACCTAAGATAGCTTAGGGTTGTGTTGTGTTTACCATAAGGTGGTGGAATAAATAAGAAAAACCTGAAGATATATTTTCATAGATATGTGAGGTGAATTGAACAGTTGTCATATTGTATGATAAACTTCTTAATAATCAATGTGCCTGAACTATGTCAACCGTAACTGCTGACACTTAGTAAAAGTTAGGTGCATGCATACAGGAATTGCTTTCGTGTATGTAATAGAAAGAGAGACTGAACGGACTGAAATGGTCTCAAGGTTGTTTCATAACTAATGAATATGGTTGATTATGATGACTGATTATGACGGATCACAGAACTTACGATCGGTTAGCATTATCCTGAAAAGACAAAATCGTATAAGGGACGTATGAGGTTTTTGACCACTTCGGAGCTAATCGTAATCTGCAATTAATCACAGGTGGATTTTCTGTTTATCCGTTTTGGGTCGATGTCTATTTGTAACGTACTCGTTGCAAGACATTTGTGCGTCCACTAATGAATTGTTACTCCAAGTGGTGAAATTGTGTTGGTTCACGCAGTGACTGTATTGTGTTGAAGAATTTCTTTTGTTTCTCTCGACAATCTTTAGGCTTCATACATTAACTGTCTAACCTATTGCTTCTGTCTAAGTGAAATTGATTGTTCCTCGTTTGTTTAGCTTACAATTCATTGTCCCCATTCGTCCATCGGACTCACGTTATCCTTGATAAAGAAGGGGGCTAATTCAATGATTTGGAGTCTAACCAAGCTGTTTTCACAATCGACAACGGAAGGCACTTCTTTGACCCGACCACGATTTTGTTAGTTAAGCTTGTCGGTGATATCGTGTTCGAGGATGACCTACTTGTTGAGAGAACATAATATCAAGCTACAATTCGGGTTTCAACATGTTATTCGATCACCAACCTGTATGGGTTGTTTAACATGATCTATATAGTTATTTACTATCGACGTATAGGATGTACTGATATTTGGGAGCGTATCGCTGTTTGACAGAAGCACAATCACAGTTTTTTGGGACAATATTTTTACCCGTGATAGAAGATAAGTTACCTGTGGTGCAAGTAACACTCAACTATTGTTGGGATTAGTTCCAGCTGAAACAATTTGTCGAAATCTGACGCAAAAATATCACCGGTAATCTGCAAGTTATGATTTAGTGTTCACATTTACTATTATATTCGGAGTCTACAAGTAGGGTAGTGACTTAGACATCCTCAAAGACTTACTTCACCAGTGACGTTAACCAGTCACCACCTGCGGAGAGTATTTGTTTCACGTTGTTGTTGTTGTTGTTGTTATCTGAACTACACCTTTTATTTTATGACTTACTATCAACACGTTCCGTTGTATTGCGCATTCGCGCGACGACTACTGTTGTAAGTATTAACGTCTTCACAGTTTTGGCGATATTAGTTCCCATTGGAAGTTTCAGCCGGGTTCGCCGCATCAATAATGGCGTTTATAATAGGCCATTCAATCGAACACGATATTAAACCTTACCATCGACTTTAAAATCCGTCCTGTTATTATGAAACCAGCACCGGTAGCACAAATACGTTTCACTAGATGCACAAAATGTGTGTTATTGTTTGCTTCCGATTAGCTCGGCAAGCCGCAGCTGTTACTGAGTTTCAGCTGGAAACGGAACACGAATTATTAGTTGGATCACTAGCTTACTGCACTGTTGGATTATTCACTGTGCTCGACAACGCTGTTGGAAGTCCAAGTGTTCGTTGTTGAACCGCTTCAGGATTATTTGTAGGATTTTGTTGAACCGAGTTTGGCAAGAGCTTGGCAACCCAGGTTCATAGCTAGCGCACAGCGTATCTGAAATCCACTTCTGTATTCACAGAGCACGTTTGATTTGGTGAATTGGTAACATGATTTTCTTGACCGTTGTTATATAAATTTGGACCGTGCGGTGCATCACCCTTAGTTTCACGGCATGCAACGTGCAACCAACAGCTGCTGATCTAATTGGCGTACCTTAGGTCCTCTAACGGCAGTTGTGTAGTGTGCGGAGTACATAGGTTAGATGTAATAAAAGAGACTGGTTGCACAATTTGGTTGACCCAGCAAGATGGATTTGTCTTAGTAATGCTTCAGGCCTTGTAGAGCCCCAACTGGAGAAAATGTATTCTGACAACAGCTACCATAGAAAAGTTCATCAATGAGAACTTACAAAGCGTTCTTCAAATTACAGCGCCTAAATTACGGAAGTTTCACAAATGACGTCCAATGGGTGCAACGTGTGTCACCTACTTCAATAATTCCGAGGCGAACTGCTACCCACACTTTATTTGTCGTGAAATAAGTGACACATTACTGAACGGTCTATGTCCTCTTACGCCAGTCGAGTAAATCACGCCCAGGTAACCATGTTAAACATACATTCCGATCACTACAAATATACTTGTGTATGATCCTATGTCGTTACAACTCAGATTGCATAGTTGCGGAACCCTTACAGAGCTCGGTTCAACAAACATTAACAAGGTCATTATCAAAATCAGCTGCGAGCACCCGCAACTCCACTAGCGTTAATGAGTGCAAGGAATCACCCAATTATGCAACATATGATTGGCTCAACAACTGTTTTCAATATCATGTTTTCAGTTAGAAATCAAAATCGGTCACCGTTTGCAAAAGCAATCAGAAACAGATATTAACATTCGTTTTGATTGTTCAGAAGGATTTATTTCTGACACTTGTGTTGTTTTTCTAACAAAAGCAAGACATATCTCCAAGTTGTACCAGTTTCATGCTGTGGTTAGATAGTTTAAAATTTTGGATGAATAGGCAGATTACAGAAAACAGCAGTTGAGATGTGACGCACTCTGTTCAGATGCAAATCGTGTAATATCCATCAAAATTACCGCCTATTCAGTATCTGTATATATCAAATATCTTTGTTATTCAACGTGAGTCTGTCCAAGATTCGGACAGACA
This sequence comes from Paragonimus heterotremus, assembly GCA_013368495.1. Taxonomy (NCBI): domain Eukaryota; kingdom Metazoa; phylum Platyhelminthes; class Trematoda; order Plagiorchiida; family Troglotrematidae; genus Paragonimus; species Paragonimus heterotremus. Next base: position 153,370 of record LUCH01000554.1, read on the forward strand.
TACGTAGACTGTTTTCAGGCTTTCACATTCTCATGGTTCTAATGGCTGTTTATAGACCAGCCGCTCCGAACCATGGTACGCATAACCAAGATACAAGTATTAACTGGTCGTATGCATGTCATTGGTTATTTGTTACCTCCTAGATTGGCTGCGTCTGATAGATTTCAGGATTTGTTTCAAGAAATGAAAGTAAGTATAAACCATTCACCATTTTCACTTGTTTACCGGTGTAATGACCATATGAATGTTAGCCTCTAGAAGGTCACAGAACAGTCAACAAATATTGCTTTCACTATTGTCAGTAACATCAGTAGAAAAATACAGTTTTCTCGTAACTATTCAAGTGTTTAACGTACAGCTTTAATAGTTTGATAAAATGAAAGATGTTCATGTTTCATTTATTAATATTCAAAAGGTAAAATGCTTCCTATAAACCTTTAATAGTACGGGTTGCAAAGTTTCGTCATATCTGATGGTATAAGACGATAATAGATGTGTGAGTAGTAATTGTTTTCAATCCCAGACATCGCCAGACAGGAGATCAGTTTTCAGGTAATACTTATCTTCAGCCTGTCTCGTTGTATTGTTCGTCAGAGAAGAAACCAAATGCACAAACATTCTTCAACTAATGAAGGTGGTAAGGAAAATCCGTCAGGCCACTATCTTCAGTAGACCATAAGTGTACTTTTAAATGACAGTTATGACAAGCGAACAATAGCTCACTGGTCTTGTCTTACCAGTCGGGCAAATTTGCAAAAACTTTCAACTGAATACAATCTCCATTCTTATACTTTCTGAACAGACTTAGACTCAATCTCAATTTCTCTTTATTCTATGCGTATTTATTAATCCAACACTTTTACGTCATCGTGAATCTAAAAGATATTAACGTAAGTGAATTTCTACTGTTCGGAGAATGTTTATATATACCATATTAGGTGACTTACAGTAAGTTATACTGGTTGATTGAGATGATTCCTCTCTTTGCAAAGAACTGTTACAGTTCGAAACACATCCCAACAATCCGCTCGGGTTTTCTTTGTAGGTGGACCTAATACTCTAGTTCTGTGGATTAAACTTTAAATCATTTTGATTTTGATTGTTTACAAATTAAATCGATCCAAGGATTTGCTTTATTTACCAGACATTTCAATAACTTCAGTGTATCCTGATCATTCATGTCTGTGACGTGATTGAGGAAATTAGCGAATTTCGGAGTGAAATCTTCGTGTCTATGTTGTTCAATGTATGTGATGACATATTTTACTCTACTTTTACAAAGGTCTACTGCTGACAACCACATTTATCCAGTCAAAATGAAAACACAAAATTTGTTGAAATATCGATCATCTACTTGCGTTTACGGTCCACCGGTATAAAGTTCTTTCAGTACGCACAGAATTCCTCAGTGTTTTCTGACTGCAAGAGTTTCTGCTTAGGTGACAAACCACCTTCTAGGTAACCCATACAGTAGTAGACGTGTCTTCTTCATTGTACGTGAAAAACAAGCCTCGTGCAGTAAGTGAAGCAGGTTGTTTGCAGACAATATCTTTGTTGGATTACGGAGCTGCCGAGTGTTTGATTGAACGTGTTAAAATTCACGCTGTTTTCCTACGAAACAATGTGAGAATCGATAGAAGCTTACGGGTTTGTGGTTCAATGTCACTTTAAAAAATGAGTCAGCGTTATAGGCGTTGTCAATGGGTTTATAGGTTCCAAGTGAATTGGATGGTTGAATTTCTTAACAGACGTGATATATTGGCCCTTGTGCACACACGCATCCCGTGATCTGTTCGCATTGACATGTTTTGGCCTGCACAAATTGTGCCCGGATTAGACCAGCTATTTACTCATTGACACTAGTGTGTTGAAATGTATGTACCGCTCAATCCACGCACGTTCATGAAACGCACATCAATGGAAGGTAAAACACCTTTTTCATCAACGCAAATATCATAGGAAGATGTGGATTATCAGAATTTTCCACTGAAACTCGTTTGGATGCCGCTGTCTAATTTGTTCAACATGGTCTCCATTAACAAGAATGTTAGCTGGCTGTTCGTGGTACCAGCACGCCATCGACGTACATTTTTTAAGTAAATGGAATTCATTCGAAATTTAATCGCTTGATTTTCACGCTATATGGCAGAATAAAGAATAACGCCTACCTTGAAGACGCAGCGCGGAAATCTTGTTAACGTATTTGTAGGCTTTTATTGTGGTTCGTAATTAATTTTTGGAAGATAGAATGACGGAGGAGTCTCCTTTTCACCCGTAAATGAATGCAGAGCAACCTCTAATGGTTTTTCTATAAAGACTAAGTTATTTTTGCTCATAGGATCTCATAAAAGAGAATCAATATTGGTGGACGGATGATTACTTTGTTTCATGTTGTTGGTATCCGGCAATTGTGCTTATTCGAGACTGCTATTCTCATGTGATTAGTAGAAGGGCCATAAACTGATTTCATATGACTAACCAGCTAACTGGCGAGATTACCCCTCGGCTGATTGGTTATTTACGATATATGTCTAAACCTAACCTCCGATTTGTGAGCTTTCGAGACAGTCAGCATGCAAAATATGAGGTCGCTGACACAAAACTAGCTCCTTTGATAATTTGAACGTTCTATCAAAAGTGTGGACTGATACAGCCACACTCCTGTTCGGATCTCGTACTTTGAAAATCTCCATGCGTTGTTCATATGATAACATATTTCTTCTACCTTGTTCGATCCAATATTCCGTGGTATCCTTCTTCAAATTTTGTCATCCCCATTGGAACTCACTTCCAGGCTAGAAAGTCACAGAATTCGACAGTTTATTCTAGCCTGGTCCAGTATAATATGCAGAACTAACTCAAGTCAAAATGGAATTTATGTAACATGAGTATGACCATTTAGCAAGAGCATATAAATACACTGTGTTACAAATGATTGTATGCTATTCTCGCGAAAGTGTCTATTGGTTAGCTTTTTCAGATAGCACTCAAGTTGTATTTAAAAAAAGTGGAGGAAAAGAACTGACGAGACTGCTTGACAATGTTATGTATATGAACAACCGAGTATTAATTCGGCTTGTTGAGAATGCAAAAATTGAACGTATATAATTTGGCATTATTCTTTCCGTAACTGCATCACAAACGTCATAGTTTTGAGAAAACTGAGTGGTCGGGCGATTAAAAGTTGCAAAGCTACGTACGAAAACGTGTCTGTATTATATCAGTAAAACTGTACGACAATTCTGACTGAACGCACCGTGTGGTCAAGAAAAGATGAAAGTCAGCGTTTTGTTAATTACAATCGTTAAGTCTTATCAACTGACTTAGAAAACCCTCATCATAAACGAAGTTTGTGATATCAGATAACTTCCACGTAATTGTCAGAGATAGCTGAGGAAGTGATGGATGTCCATTAAACAGAGGCAGCAGTGAACAAAATAAGTGAGACAAAGTTGGCCTCCACGGAGCAATAAAAACGTCCAAACAATTTAAAATGTTGAGAACAAAAAAATTCGAAACTTACCAAATAGTTATTCATATGAGGCCATCTCAACGATAACAATTACAACGACAAAAACACCAAACCATCACAGGTAGAAGGAAACAGTTCCGTAGAAAACAGAAGAAGAAAAACAGATTGTGCCTTTTAAAAGCTTTCCTTATTCCTTCAATTCAAATTTGCGAACTCTGTTCTACCAATAATATACTTTTGAAGGAAGAGGACATATACAAAATACTTTCACAAAATATCTTCACTGACGACGTTCAAAGTCTCACTGTAATCTCAGCATCTTCAAACGCTTGGTTAGTGGAGTGAAAATCTTCAGAATCTCTTGATAACAAGACTTTACCGTTGAAAACTTACTGACATTGCTCGTAATGAATTTGGCCAGTGGGTCCAAGATTGTACACCGTACGATTGAAAACAAGTTTTCAGTTCACTCTCTAAGGGGCTAGTTTGTTCAAACCTAATCGGTGCAGTTACTGGACGTTGCAGAGATACTAATATTTCTGTACTAATCAGGGTTTTAATTCTGACACACGTTTGCTAAATAAACTGGTGATCTTTTGACACATTCTTTACAATAATTTGTTTGATGGTCTCATTTGCTCCTGATTCACTCGTTCCAGTTGGTTACACGAAATTAGCAGCCCAGTAGAGAGTAGGTGTTAGTCAAACTCGTACACTTATATCAAAAGAGATATGTTGTTTTTGGTTGAACAAAGGAAATGCAAAAGTAACCCCATTTATCGTACAACGCTGAACTGAGGTCAAGGGGAAATTTGCAACACATGGTTAAATGAATTTTATTGTAATGGAAGTTCAGTCAAACTGTGCATGTGGTTGTCAGGCCGATCACGACTTCATCAAAAAAACATTTTTCAGACAGAAATCATTAAAACGATAAGGTTATAACCTTTCGAACGACCCCTAGGAATTCACCAGAAATAATGGTGATATGGTAAACAGTGGGTTTTTTTTACGAAAATACCCACTGAATTCATGGGAACGACAAAGCAGCGAACAAGACTTGTTTTCTGTGTTTGATCATTAGACTAATTACAGCACGATAACTATGAGAACAGTAATTAGGGTGGGTCATAAAACTGGGCAACAGAGATTATCAACGACGTATTTATCAGTTACGCAATTGCAGTTCCACATTGGGAGGCTTGATCGACTGTTGGTCAGGGAGATTAAGCGTCCGCACGAACTTCTTCTGAGTGCAGAGGCCAGGTTTGCACAACTGAATATCAACGGCCTCGGCAACAGTCAACATTCGGAATCTCACCATTTCTTATCGATTTCTTGTCACTTGGTAAACAGTCTGAAAGGCGTCGTTCTTACTGACAGAATGAGTAGTAGGAGATCTGGTTAATTTTAAGTTGAACACCATTCACATTTGATCGCAGCCTTTGCATTCAGAGAGACTTTTCACCCAGCCTCTCTCGAAAAGGAACACTAGGGTCGAGTTTCGCTCTCATTAGAGCTCGTCAGTAGAGCACATCCTTGCCACAGCCGGGACCAGAACTTCGGCCACGCTTTCATGAGGCAACCATGTTGACGATTTTGTCATTGACCTTCCATCAGGGATTTAAATTAACCATATCTCCGACCACTCGTCAGTAATCTGAAATATCGCCTAGCAGGTTTAATGATATTAGAGAGTTCGACTTGTCTAATAAGTCCTAATCGTGAGGGGGTATCGACTGTAGTTACTGTGTATCCCCTCGAGACGATCGGGCAACCTGATCATTACTCACAAGCGAAAAGTGGTTGTGTTCATATGTGACAATTCGGTCGTCCCTAATGTGAGGTCAGTAGCACAGCGGTATACACGGTTGCCTCACGAAAGCGTGACCGGTGTTTTAGTTCTGGCAGTGGCCAGGAGATGCTACACCACCGACCTCTAACAAGAGCGAAACTCGAGAATGGTCAAAGTCAAGAGAATGAACATTGGTCGAGCTTGAAACACAATTAGTCACACCACTGTTCAACCACGTAGGTTGTTGTTTACGTGCTGTATGAGACAATCGGCTGGTAGGACGACCAATATATAGTGCTCGACATGAGCAAATAATTGAGTATGCACAACAACTGAATGCAGTACATGGGAGTTGATTTCCGAGTTGTGACATGATAACATGTGTTGAACGGAAGCTCGCGCGTAAGTATGTAGCAAAAGAGATTGTTTCGACTGACTCTCTGAGCTTTCATGCAATATCTTCGGCTACAGAATCTTTCTTGAAAGGGCAGCTAGAAAAAGCATGTTTCTTATTCACAGAATGTGACTTGAGTTTCAACCCTACCGCCTGAACCACCGTCTGAATGCAACGCATTCGGTAGACATTCTGTATGAACACTTCTTGAGGAAACTCCAGCTGAGCCTGTAAAGTTTCCGGGGTGCAGATCTTTAACGTCCTACCATCAGACATCGCGTGGTTTTAATTTTGATTTAGTGGAACGAAATTGTTAAATGGCCATTACAAGCCTGTTTTCCGTAAACTTTTTGTTTGATTGAACCATCTTGTCTACTTAATATGTCAGCATCCAGAACTTTTGTTCGGCCGCTGATGTCTGACTGCTTAATGAATTTACTACTCTTATAGGCTGAGTTAACAGTTGTCATAACTCGGTGCATGTTAGAATTCTCATTGACGATGCAAAGGATATCACCAACATAACGTTTATAAAATGCATATTGTTGAATGACCGCACTCAGTCGGTTAGTCACCAGTTCGCTTGTGAAAACGTCAGCTAATTGGGGACTTAGAGGGAGAACCAATCGCCATCCCACCCCTCTATCGGTAGACTGCGTTGTTGAACAAAATCTGGACGTCACTAGTGCAAAGCACCAGCGATTCTCTCGAGTCACCCTTTGGGACTCCCACATGTTTGTTGTTAAGTTCGATATAATCGCATAAACAGTCAATAGTCTGTTGTAGAGGTACGTTCCTAAACAGTGAGGCAACATCGAATGAGAACATTCTTTGATTGTTTAGGTTCAGGTCATGCATTACGTAGATGAAATGAAACGTGTCCCGGAGATTGTGTTTTTCTAGGTCTAACCTAATGAGTTCAAGCAGACCAGCAGATCATTTGGCCAGAGCGTGGTAAGACGAGTTGCACAGATCGAAAATGGGGTTCAAAGACCAACTCTTTTTGTGCGCTTTGAACAGACCGTATAGCTTAGGAGTTATTGCTTCAATAGGAAGGATGTGTTTGAAAGTAACCATATCAATTATCCTCTTCTGTTTTACCCTGTAAAACATTCTATGTATCACTAATTCTACAGCTGGTATTTTGTCTTTCTCTGTATCCGTCGTCATAAATTTTGAAATATCGGCTAGTACATACATCATTTCAGCATATTAATCAATCACTTTTCCAAGTGTAACGTGCTGTAATTAGCCTGATTGTAAAATACGGAAAACCAGTGGGTTTTTGGTTGTTCGTCACCGGGCCAATTTAGTCGTTTGATTACTCTCCAATTCAGAACCGTTTGACCCATTTATGTGAAAATTGCCTTTGATTTTGCTCGCCTGACGGCCATGGTGACGTAATCTTGAGTGTATTTAACTCTTCGATGAATAGCCTATAGCAGAATGTTCGTAAGTCGATTCCATGGATTATAGCTAACCCTGAAAAGACGTTGCCGATATGACATTGAGCTAGAGATTTATCAACCAGTCAGTTTGTCATGATAGGAAACTCATTCTGAAACATGTCTCCAATTGGGAAAGTGCAATGCACACATCTGTTTTATGGTCTTCCAGTTAGTCGCTAATTAAATTCTCGTACGGGGTCCATCTTTCAAACTTTCCCATTCACTATCCCCTTTTGTTTGTAAGAATGTCGTTTTCCTCTCCAAAATCACCCACTAACAATGAGGACACGACATACCTCTTTACCGGATGTAAGGGACAGTTTGGTCTGAACCAGAAGAAGTACAACACAATCACGGTAAAACTGCCTGACCAACTAACGAATTTAGACAGGACAAACTGCCAACGATGTGTAAACATTAGGTAACAAGTGTATCATGTTAAAAAAGCTGTAAATGCGATTGTGAAAGAGCTTGAGAATACACAAATTTGGTTGGATATTCACAGCTGGAAAAATCAAACCAGCTGCCTTGTATGTTATATACTATCCTGTGCGTAGCACTCAGCAACATACGGAAGAAAACGACACGTCTTCAGGGCTTTTGCGATACCGGTCGGAAAGACGTAAGTGGGACAATGACCAACTTTTGTACAACTTTGTAAGTATACTAATCAGTAAACACATATCTTAAGAGCTAGCTAAATATTGGTACTTCGCATGTTGTTTCATAAAGGTACCGGCAGATAACGTGTACACTGTGTTAAACGTAACACAGAAATCAATTTTTCAACTAAATATCTGTTGCGGCTTCTACAAAAGCACACCCATCCATCAGCTAACTAGGTCTGTAGAAAGATAACGAAAAGTAACGTGCGTTTTGCCAATTTCGAAGGTTTATTTGATTGCTTTTACTTGAGTATTGTACTTAATGCATCTAAATAATTTCGCTTTGAACATGTTGGGGTGATTGAAGTGGGTGTGTTCACTCACAATGAAGAATATCGCGCTAGACCGTCCGGTATTGGTAACTGACACACGTCTGTCAACCACAGTTTGTCATGGGATATGGATCGATTGTAAATCGAAATCGGTTAGTCACTGCCGTTATAAAAGCAAGTTTGTCGAGCCACGTCCGCGTCGGTGACCTGTTTCTGTGATAGTGTGATTCTGAGTATACGACCCCTGAAGAAGGCCGCATTACTGTCACGTTATTGATGGAAAATGAGGTTCAAATGCTTTCACTTCACTGGTAATATATTTGGTACTATTGTTCTCAAGATGCTGTTCAACTTCTGCACGTGGATGATTAAGGTTGAGGATGATCATTAGTCTTCACGAAAGACAATTCGAGTGTATGTCGGGCGCAATGAACGGTCATCATTCTTTTACATACACTTGAAAGAAGATAGTCTTCTTGCCTGAACGATTACCTTCAACGGCCACATATATATAATTTGGGGAGATAGTTTTCAGTCACAACTCCAGGAAGTGCCGCATTTTGGACAGCCGTAAGTGCCGCTACATGGGTTTGATATAGACCGTGAATGTAACCAAGCTGTGTTGTCTAGTGAGCAAAAATACTCATTACTTCCGATGACCTTTGTAAGCTGGAATATGAACAGGCAAAATATTCTAAAGCCACATGATCCCAAATCCAATCAAAATGAGTGTGAGTTTTGAGAAACTAGCTTTCAAGTATGGATTTATTTTTGAAGATGTGATCGAGTAATCTTAAACTGTTAGCCTTAATGAACAGTTTTACAAGGGAAATTTATGAATATTACCTACTAAATAGAAGTGGTAGGAGTATGTCTTGATCAAAATGTGGTTACGACTAAAACATCTTCAAATCTGAACTTATTATGTCACCTATAAGTATTGAATGATTGTAGATTCAACCATTTCCAATTAACTTCTGCTTAGGTTAAAGCTATTGCTTTCGTAAAATATCGGCACACAGAAACATCAATTTTTTCGGAATATTTGAATTCTAAGATCATTGGGAAACAACTTTCACGTTTGATTACTAATGTTCCTACACAACTAGATCAAGGAAACAACTGAAAAACTAACGACACGGTTCTGCGTGTTTCTGATCAACATGCATAAATAATCCATTCAACATTCCCGGGTTATTCATTGTTTTGTTCCTCATGCATTTCTGTAATACAACTGAAATTTGTTCAATTTTTAATGAAATCACGTGTAATCGATTAGATAATGACATGCGGCCGAGTGGATTTGAAGGCTTTATGACGGTGTAACATAAACGTGCATAGATGGCCCTTGCTGTTATTTCCTCACTGCTTGCAGTTTCAGCAGTACTCAGTTCAAATTGCAATATGATTTCTTCAACTAACACACGTTGGAAAGCTTATTTCTTTGACCTCAATTTTAATACGACAAACAGCTGGGGACGTTGAGTTTACGAGGCAAGGCGACAAGTCAAAGATTACTGAATAAGGAGTCAGTATCATATAACACACTGTATTCAATCCGATGGACATAATCAAATGTTTGCGCTCCCATTTCAACTGCTTCGGGGTGCTGATCGTTTGGTGATCGCTACTTAATTAATAAGACTGCATCTGACTTTAACATCATGTCATCCTAAAAGCAGTCTGTTGTTGCGAAGTTCCGATGAACAAATGAATTGTTGTTCATGATTTTCTATCATTGGGCGGCCGGTCAACTGACGTTATTTCCACAAGCGGAGAAAGAACACGGCTTTGTTTATCGTGCATCATCATAAAGTCCCAAAACATCACCTCATTTCTAGGTTGATTAGCCCACTGCTTTCCACAGTTGAAAATACAAAGAAATTCTCTGCGAACCCTTAATTTCTCTCCCGTTTTCTTTTATGTGAGAAGCTCTCTCCGCCAGTTGTTAGTTGGTCGTGCAATCGGAATTCGAAGTTAGGAACAACTAACGAGGAAGATTAAAGAAAACTGTATGGACGAGTTTGCACGTTCATGTAACCCAGAAACTTAATATTCTTTTAAGTTCCAAAAAGATAGGAGAAGACGATGAAGGCTTGGACGAATTTTATAACCAAAGGAAGGTTTCTAAAAAGAAACGCGCAGACTGCTTGTTATTAAAAGCAAGAATAATTGGTGAGTTATTTGTTCTGTATATTAGTTCAACCTTCTCCATTAGAATGGTCGATTTCTAACCCACAATTTAAAGAACAGCTAACTGTCTTTAATTGGTTACACTCGGGGTACACGCGGATTAGCTGGATGATTGTCAGACGGCAATTCAGTGGAATTCGGTAGCATCAATTTTAAGGTTGTTGTGGAACACTTTTGGTAAACAATTTTTAAATGCATGCCAGACAGCAATTTGATCTTAAATCCTAGACGATTGAATTGCTTGCAGTATCTGTAATCCTGTCGTGAATTTTAGTTTACACACAACACGGTTACAAGCTACACAAAAGCAGTCAGAGAATTTACTTGGTGTGAAACCTCATCAGTCACATGTGAACACGGCTTGTTCATTCAGAAGGATATCTCCGTTGATCGTTTACAGCGTTATCGCTGGACTGATTGTGTGATCATGCTAAGACTATATACGGGAGCTGTGTATGCACTTGGGTCCGAAGACACTTGACCAATCCTCCAGTGTACTCACATTTAACATAACCGAATTATTATATCTAAGTGCTCACACATTGTCATATTTGAAAATTCAATCAAGGAGCTTCATGTCTGGAAGCTAGGTCACTTTTCCTGCTATCGTAATTTTCAATTAGTAATCAACAAGACCAAAGGACTTCGCAAAGTGACAGTCACTTCCTGATTGATTGCAATAAAAAAAACATCAGAAAATTAAGCACACTCTGATAACAGAGATCAAACTGGACCGAACCGAAAGGCAGTCTCACTAATCGAGTTGTAGCTTGTATTCACCGCGTTAGTGTTGATGAATGCAGTCCACTTCACATCGCCAGTTTTCACTGGCTACAGCCCCAAGGGCTCGAAACACTGTTTGTGATGTTTTTTTAATGTTAACCCTCAGATCGGCACTCCAATACCGGTTTCCTTTATTTCTAGGACTCATGAGGTAGAGAAAGTTTGAATGAGGAATCCAATCGGCTACCCCTCGCGTTGCGAAACAATCCTTTCATTTGTTCACTTTCCATCTCTATGTTTGTCAAGTGGACACAACAGAACAGTAATTGCTTAATCGAATATCCAAGCCCGTTCCGGACTAGACTGACCTTGAGATGAAACTGATCTAATCAACTGATTTGCTTGACTAGCACACAACAGGAAGCCAGCATTTTCAATTACGCGTCACTTGCTGACCCGCGGACGTAAAGTTATCATAATCAATTCTTACGATGACTGATAAAACACCAGGTTTCCACTAACATCTTCAATACAGCGAAATGTTGACAGTTTCATTTATCTTATCCTCGGCCAAAGTAAAGCGTACACTAGACGAAACAGACAAAAAGGAAATTAATACTCCTACATTCATACCAAGTATATTGTCACCAGCAATATGGTTACCGGATGGGTTGCTTCAACCACTTTAACGCACACAACCTCGGCCGATGAGTTTTGCTCAATCATTCAGCAGCGATCAACATAGCTCCGTTAGATTTCACTACTCCTGAATTTCCGATTGCGTAACAACATTTTGAATGAGCTCAGTGGGTTAACTTGACCTTCTGTCATGAGGCGTCCAGAAAACGAGAATGTGGGAATTCAAGCAACAGATTCACCGGGTTGATACTGCTACACTATCGCTTGCTTCAAGCATTTACAGACATATATTCTCATTAAATGGGACAGTGACATATCTGTTCTAGCCATGTGAACGTTATTGTAATTACAAGCCAACTGACAGGCAAGCTGAGAGACAGAATGGTTGAACAAGCTGAGTTTGATATTATATTAAACTGATCCCATAGCAGACACGTAAGTATGGGATAGGACGACCTTCAGTTTGCAGTTGATGTCGTTTGCCTTTGGATTGCAAAAACAAGTGTTTACCTTTACTTGGAGCCTTTCGAACTGGCTCACTTCACTTGTTCGTGATGTTAGGAACTTCTGCAATTTTTGAATATTCATTTGTTCTGCTTACAACATACCAGGAGTGCAAATACGCTTGATTCCTTAAAACGGGCTAGTAGCCAAACCACACTTGTGTTTTCTCAGGGCAAAGGTGGAGAAATGAAGATATTGCGTGCTCGGTGTTCCTTTGCAATGAGTACAATACTAATGCATATATATATATATATATATACTGTATATACTGTGTATATATACAATGGACTGTTGCTGAAGCTCACAGTTTAGCGTGTAATATTTTCAATATTACACATAACAGATGAAAATGAATCATGCGGGATTTATATCAGGTGCGGAATAATTTCAAACAGCACCACCATTTTTTGATACATGGAAACCCATGAAGTTACTGTATGCCAGGGTATGAAAGCCTTGCTCATCATATATTACTAAATAGCATGGAAAAAATAAGACTGCATGTTCCATCAGCAATTGCGTGGCGGTGAAACAACTCATTTTAACAAACAAACTGGTAAGAACCCACATGGTTACTACAATCAATGGTATTCTTCTGACGTCTGGTAAACACGGCAATCTGCTCACGAGTTTCCCTAACAGCGTTAAGTAACAGCTTGTAGCGTGAAAACCGAACGGAAACACATGCGACAGTAATTCTTCTCATTTTGAGTTTATGGTGGAGGTTGTTAACAATGACAGGGACTGAACGAGTGTAGAACTCTAAGACATATGTTATATCTCGTCTGAAGTAAAAACTGACAAACTGCCGGCTGCCATAGAGTGGATACACTACAAGGCTCACTGATTAAACATCGAGTTCGCCGGTTGCAAATGCAAACGAAGAAGTATAAATCATTGAATAAATGTTTGTATTTCGTCAGTTTCTCAGACTGAAATCGAATATATATCCTGTTTATGAAAAGTGAGTAAACAGTATTCGCTCCAAAGTAAATCACAGCTTATACTCAAGGACTGATTACAGTTTGCCGTAGACTCTGTAAATCTCTCAGTTCATCTTACGATTTCTTCGCATGGTAAAATATGTGTACCTATCCGTTGTCTAAAGATGTTTGTAACCAGCCGTTGTGTTGATCTTCCCCTGTCCCAATATATATATTTACATGCTGCAGAGGCGGTACACATGGAACATGGCGTGTGGCTGACTTGAATAAACGCGGAAGTGTTATAGACATGGGAAGTGTGATACTGAAATGAAAGCTATTTCGGAGTTCATCCACAAATGGAAACTTATATACCATAAAATGTTGAATGTTCGGTGAGCCGCTGGTCCTTTGGTTCCTTATTTAAAAAGATTTTCTTTTGTCTCCCCGTTCAAGGTTTACATCTTCACTTTGTTCTTAACATTTTGATTCATTCAAAAGTCACCTATACCGCTTCTAATTTGACTTCGTTAACCCTTCATTCGAACACGCATATTTCTACCGAGATGATTAAACCAGTGAACACTTTCTCACTGGTATAACTTCCTCTGATCTTTTGTTTCGTTCTTTTTGTGTGCTGATAGCCGCGTTCACCGTATTCAGTACTGTTTTTACCAGTCTTGAATTGAAAATGTACAGGTGTACTAACATGCATAACTGAGTTTCACAATAGTAGGACAGTACTTCTTTCCAGTGGACTTCATACACTCAAAACATTTTAGTGACTAAGTTGAGGACTACACAGTGTTTATAAGTTGTGAATTCACATAAAACCTCAATCAACATGGAGATGTCTCAGTGGTTTAGTGAATTGTCGTCACGTCTTTTTTTAACTTAAATTTGCTTGTGGACATTCAAGACATCTGATGTAAGGTTTTAAGTTCATAATCTCCCTATGTGTGTTAGGTGTTTTCAATATTGTTTGACCCTTCGCTAGTTTCAGATATTTAAGTTGAGTATGCCAGTCTTTTTAATGCAGCTGCACTATGAATACACCGTTTTCTAAGGGTTTGTTTGAAAGCTGTGGTTTTCTCAAAGCTGACCTAGTCCGCTGACTTTCTTCCAGACTGTTAGCAGACATAATCCTATACCTCTACACAATATTTCCAGTTTGTCGTTATCTTTATGTGTAACATGTTGTTGCCGTTGGTTTCATCACTGTTTACACAAAACTTTGCAGATAATTGGTTATGTATCCCTTATTTTGTCGTGTTATGTTTGTTTAAACAATCTGAAACAAGCCTTATTGACGTAACTTTCAGTGTTTCAGTTTGTGTTTATCGTCTGAAAATGATTTTCTCACTTTTATACTCACCTGTGCATACTTTGTTTTCAGTTCACAGGAGGAAATTCCCTCATCAGTTGATATAAGCTCATGTTTGACCTTGTGTTTTCAAGGCTTGTGATGTGATGTCGATGCGTTTACTTCTCGATCCAGGACGGTTATCTCTGACTTGAGAAACCTTTTGTGTTAAGTAAGAGCAGAAGTTAGCTTGAGGCATCGAATTATTTAGGTCAAGGTTAAATTGATTTAAATCTGCGATGGAGATGAGTGAATCTCAAATGATGAACATGTCAGTGATGTGTCTGTCCAGCGATGTCTGTGTTCATTCGCATAGCACAACAATAGGGGTATTAAAAAGCAAACCTTCTGCATTGTGCATCAAACAAGTTTGCTCCATCAAACCTTGAATATGTAGGGAGTTAGATAACTGTCATGAATAACGAATATCCATCTGTCGTTCACCATGTTTATTATTCCATTGAATTCACAATTCATTGACATGGTGGCTAACTGACTTGGGTCCCTTTAGATCATGTTCTTCCCATGACTGGTCATTTTAAACCATGTTGGCTAGCACCAAACAATTCAATACAAAAGTGAACTGAACTCATTGACACGAGTTCTGATCGTGTTTGCTTAGGAACGTTGCCGCGTATATACCGCCCCTCTCACCCTAGCACATCAGTTGTTCACAAATAAGACACAAGCTAGGTGATGCTAATTATGTATGGTAAAATTTATGTGTATTATAAATTAATTCACAACTCTCACCAATTTGTTTTTAGAGTTGACATTCTCGCGGTTTCTTGACATTTAAGTGACGGTGCAAGCCAGTAATGCACTTTTATCAACAATGTTGTCTTTTACACAAAGTTTCAACATTCTAGTAAGAAATATCCAGTGTGAAAATCCAAATTTTATTTTAAGCCTGTTTTAACGGTGTACTGATGGAATTGCGATAACGTCAACTGTGAAGTGTACAACTTATGATAGTAATAACCACTGGTATATAAATCTTTCTGATAGACAGCCGGTCAATTTGCACAACTTGACGTCATCACTGATCACTGTTAATCATTATCGTGTTGTAAATCGAAGTGAACTCTGCTTAGATGAGAAAACGTTATGACTGGCTAAACAGTTGTTATTGAAACCGACAGTCAGTACACATTTACGAATCACATGATGAGTCCATTCTCAAGAAGACTAAAAATATGCACCATTTCAATTTTGTTATGTACATTGAACGAGTAACTGAAAGTATAATGTTGTTCATGAAATAGACAGTGAATGGCAACAACCAGAAGAGCGTGTAACGTAAAAACAGCTGGAGGAAATGTAAGAAGGTTGACCAAGTAGCAATTAACAAGTGTAATCACAGCCTAACAGTAAGCACGCTACAAAAATGGAAGGACAAACTGAAGGAACCCGTAAACAATGTCGTACTATTTGATGGTTAATGAAGTGAGCTGAACAGCTGGCCTATTATCTTTAAGGGACGCACCAAGTTAGCACCCAGTTTCGTCCACTGTTTTTACCAAGACTAATAGTGGTGCAGTACTGTATCAAACAGCCATCGTCAACGTGTCAACTGACCTATTTACCACTGATTTTTCAGACAATTCCCTTGGAACTTTCTCCGTACTGACAATACGTGCTTCACAACAAATGAAGTGATTCAAGAAAGAACTTATATACCAAACGGAAGTGCTCATGTACAGATGATGCATAGAGAGTCATCCTTGGTTTTAAAAATAACTGTACATTTTGTGCGTCCAGTAAGTTGAACAAACAAACTTAACCTTGTTTTTTCTTTCAATAATGAAAAATGATTTACTCATCGAATCCAATTCCAGTCAACTTGTAATCGACAGGATTGTAGACAGTTAGCATTGCGAACATCCATATTAATATGGATAGTTACGATAAAATTTCTGTCAACACTGCAGTCTCCGTTGAATTCTCATCATCACAAACATAGACAGGTGAAGTGATTGAAGAGCAGTTTGTGTTTTGGGCATGGTACCAACGAGAATTGGAGTGAGTTAGTAATTAACACGCATGACTTCATTGTGGTTAAAAACACAAATGATGGTATTGTAAAGTATTTACATTATTATTAAGTGAATAATGAAGAGGAAAGTTAAACTTCTCACCATATGAGTAGTTGTGGTAGATCATCCAGACTCTGACAATTTTATGAATACGCATATTTTGACCATGTAAGTTATATGTAAAATATGACATTTCACGTCTCCTAATTATCTGTTTGAATTTGGCGCTGTTATCAGATTGAAGTAGATCGTCAAAACAAACGCTCACAAATTCGTCCTTGTTGGGTGAGTCAAACACTTCAAGTGTCAGCAAGTTAATCGACCGTATTTTTGACAAGCAATGCTAAATAATATTTTATGGTTCATAGAGCCAATTCAAGGCTGTTTTCGATCACCGGGCCTATTTGTGGCGAAAGTTTACTTGATTCACGGCTTATCCAAACCCCAACACAATAGAAGATCTAACAAAAGAACAGCCCAAAAGTCGCATTAAGCTACCATATCAGGAGTGGACAAAAAGCCTCGATGTTGCAATTCCCGTTTTAATGCGAAGTTCATTGTTCTGTGTTGCACCAATCAGGTTATAGTTTGGCTATGCATGTTTCAATATGATCAGCAAATGACAGACTGTGATTTATTTAATACTGTTGCACGTCTATAAATGTGGCCTGTTGTCTCGTGAATAAAAACTGCTTACTGTAACCAGTACGAAGTCTTCTTGCATGGGAAGTTTTAATATGAATACGATTTCTATGGTTATTCGAATTTGATAATTTCCAGCATTACATTAATTTCTATAACCAAACTTCTGCGGATATATAGCACGAATATGAATGTCCCATGAGCAATACCTCAATTTCATGTACATTGTTTATGTCTATATGTAATGGTCTCGTAATCGAGCAATGTGTAATTTTTAGTTTGAGGCTGATTGGTTGCTAGGACTGACAACCGGGTGATGCGTAAATCCGGTTCTCATGTAACATCATTCTCACGGTATGACAACCATGTCTTATAAATCATGGTTAGCCAGCATGGCAACTGTGACTATTTTTTATTGTGGACTACCTTAACGTTGTTAACTCGGGTGTATGTTGCAACATTTGGACTGTTCTCATTAGTTGACTACACGGACTGATTACCGAACAGCTAAACGACAAGATGTCTGTAAACACAATTCTGAGTTTGTGTAAACGGAAGTCATAATTTGATTCCTTAAGCGTGTGAGATCCCTATGAGAATCTAACAGTTTTGGTACACGAGAATACGAGAAGGGCACTCATACGGGGGGTCGGAATCATAATAGGCGGATCAGCAAAGGACTCCAATTTCCCGCGTACATTAATCCAAGAACAAGTGTAGTTAGCATGATACTGTCAATCAATACCTGTTGCATTCACAGTGGGTAAATTAAAAACAATAGAGAGAAACGGTCAACGCAAGATAGGCTTTATAGGGAAGAAAAATGAAAAACCACTAACATTACAAATCGTTGCCAGTGTCGGAGATTACCAAGGTATTGCTAGGTTTACCATCATCATCTGCTTCTAGACACACACAACGGGTTTTCTACTGCTAGCTCTATGTCCAAAGCTGAAGCGTTACCCCCACCAGGGATGATTTTTATGGTACGTATTGTGTGGTTAGACTTGAGTAAGTGTTTTGTTATTGCAATTTTGACTGTTGTTATTCTACTGGTGAGTAGTCAGGGATTTGGTTAGTTTCAAGTTGAACATCACCCATAATCGGTCGCAGCGGTGGCCTTCCCATAAGTTTCCCAGTCGACCCCGTTCTACTGTTGTTTTGACGTTCAAGATGGATTCTGAGATTCGACTGTGTAATGCACTCACTACCAGACCTACATACTGTACTTTGCCTATACGGGTAGATCAGCCGGTAAACTTTCATTTGGCGAGTGGTTGCATCGAAAATTTCTCCAATGTTGTGGATATGTACGTTATAGTGTATGACACAATAAGTTTACCTGATATATATGTGCAGCTCAGTGCTAGTTTCATTCTTCTACCCTGTGAAAAGTAGGGGACATCCATGCAAGCTTACATAATACTGTTACAGAGGCTGGCAGGAAGCCGAGTGATTTTAAGGTATCTGTCAATTAAAAACACAAGATTGTCATTCAGAAATAAAGTCTGTTTGGAGAAATTGAGCTCTTTCTGTGTACTTTCGTCTGAACAAATGTTATAAACTTCATGTCATGATGCTCGCTGAAGTTCAGGTTTTTGTTTATTGGGTGCCAAACGTGTGAAGCACACTAGCGTCAGGACTTATCTCGTTTTCTTTGGGTTCCTCGAACACTGGAGTCATCTAAACACCTGGTAATTAGGGAGTATAAAAATAATAACTGTTTATCTTGTGCGCCCACAATGTGGTTTCTTTTTTTGCCGTTCGGTTTATCTCAGGCCACCTAAGGTCATTTTTTGCCGTACTTGTCTTAAGTGATAACTGTGATATTATGATCGCCGAGACAAGAAACAGAGTGGTCATAACTGATTATCCACAGGTTTTTATACTAGTTTACCCCAGCAGAGCAGTTCTGTTACAGATACTTGAGTGTTGCTTTCTTCGTTTCAGAGAATTTGACAGAGACAAAGAGCAATAATTGTCGATCGTTACTGGAGTACAGATATCGATTGCCCAGTAGTTCTTTTTGAAATACCCATCGTTTTGAAGACTCATCTGATCCACGTGCACATTCAACGTTCGAACATTACATTCGACCACTGTTTTCATTCTCTAAATTGAACGTTGTGGGTTTCATAGACTTACTTATGTTGTCTATCTCATGTTCAGACTCGCAAAGCTGTTGGTATTCAAAAGATTTAGAATCTACCGCCTTTACAGGAAGATATTAGGTCAAAGTTTACAGAGTATGCATATATCTAATGAGTGGCAACAACCACAAAACCTGTCCTGTGCAGCTGGTACATTCTGACCATCAAACACAAACCACCTATGCCGCCATTTCTTTGAAAATGTTTTGGTTTCTGTTATTTGCTATAATCAGTCCCATAAACCCAGTTTCCTCGCTCAGTATAAATAAGGTCACTGAGTGAAAATTTGTGTGTCAAAAACACTCAAATAATTCACATATCTGTAAAAACAGCAGGATGGAGGAAATCTCGTTTTGCATGTGAGCAGATAACTTTAGTTCTAAAGTGTATGTGTTCAAGTCTCAGTTTTCAACTGAATGCGACACACCAACCAACTCTTCCATTTTTGTGGAAAGAGTAACTGGTCGATCGGTTTACAAATATTCAGTCGACCTTAACTGACCTAATGTTTAAGCTGTTAACTGATTCCGGTCAAACGGTGCACACGCTGTCATCATGATATACAACATTTGTTTCACGCACGATTGTTTACGTGTTACTAGTTTAGACCTGAGGGTCTATTCTGATATATCACGTAACCCATTCGTGCCCGATTTGGTGAACAACATGCCACTACCTAAAACACACGAAGTCCATGGTTGACCCTATTTCTGCACTAATTCCTTTGAGAGCGTACCAATATAACCGTAAAGAATAACGTGAAATTTAGGTGATGTCCAATTTCAGTCAGTTAAACATAAAATCATTAAATGGTTGTTTCGTTTAAACTTAAATTTACTGTTGCAAATACATATCTTAAAATTCCCGTCCTGTCAGGTTTTTCTGGGTTAACGAGGACATCTCAACAGATATTTCGGTCGATTTCCTAACTTTACAAGAACTCATGTGATTATGTAAAGAAAGACACGAAAAGCAAATGGTTATGCGTTTTTGTTACCACACTGATTGAGAAAAACAAGTTTCGTTTGGTTGGCTATAAGCGTAAAACATGCATACTTAGGTTTACAGGTTCTTCATGCCCTTAGACTTCAGAAGAAGGCTGCAAGCGAGTATAGCCATTCCAGTCACAATCTGAAGGGAGAGTAAATGAGCTTCCCAACTACCAACAAACATTAGTAGAACAACGTAACTGCTTATTGGTGCAACCAACACATCCGTAATACATAACTAGAGAAGTCACATACTAAGGATCTATTAAACAATTAAATGAAGGCCGGAATGAGATTATTCTGCCACTCACCGTGTTCATCTTTTAGTTTATCTTCGTTCGTGTTTCGTATTGGCGTCAGCGATACTGGTGTAGTAACTGTGTACGTCCTTTTATCGATTGAATGAATTGCGCGAACAGACAGCCGTTTCTCTATCATTTTTACACGCGCAATCACTTCCGCATGATCCGTGTTGACTTCGTGGACTGTGTGTACGCCACGGTGCCAATTGTACCGCTAGTTTGTGTGCTTGCACGCGTGTGAGCAGCTGTTTTCCTGTCCCTCCTACATAGTGCTGGTTCCAGCTGAGGTGTACAATCACAAAGGTAACGTCAGATTTTTCATTTGATTCCACACGATCCTTGGCGTTCATCAAAGCCGAACAAAATGTTCAGTTGGGTACATAGTGATATATTCGAATGTCATGTCTGCAGTATCTATTGCGCCGCCTCTGATGTGCTATGATTATATGGTATTGTTTAGAACCTACGAACCGAAGTTGTTTCTGTTGAAGTTAAACGTATTGTGCACGATGAGTTAAAGTTTAGATGACACTGGCATTCCTGTTCGATGTCTTGTATGTTCTGTTCTTGTAGGCCTTCTGATAAACGCCTTTATGAAATTTGTGAGATGCTTCTTAAAGACGAACCGTTTGAACAGATGTCTTCGTTCTTGGCTTCCAATTTCAGATGATCTAGAATATGTGTGTCTGCCTCGAAATGATATTCACACGTAACTTTCAAGCTGCCAGGTTGGATAGTTACGAATGAACCCGAGAATGACAATAGTTTTCGTTTTACGGTTGAATGCAGCATTCTCAAGTTTGCTGTTAGATCTCCTTATAACCCACACTCCCAGCATTGCTGAACGCGAGATTTTTCTCTTCCACGTGCAGATATTTGTTCCATCTACAATGGTATTTAAGCAACTGTGGAACTGTTCAAGCTGAGCCAGTAAACATGTGACTAGGCTGACGAATATCACTTTACTTTGGGACTTAAAACTCTGTCAGATGCCTGTTTCTCATTGGTGAGTGGCGTTACACTTTCACTCATTCTGGTTACCATCTTACCCAGTATACACAAGAATGATTTAATGGAAACCTTGCCACTTTCCAGAACCTCAGTTTTCTTAACACAGAAGGAAACTATCTGGAACTACCCAACGACTTATAAAAGAAAAGTCAAACTTCAAGGTAAAAAAGTTCGTGTGTCCAATCAGAGAGATTTAATGGTATTTGTGGACTTTCGTTTGGGCTATCATGTTTGTTGACGATCTAAATATTCTGTCGCATCAAGTTCACATGATGTCACTGGATGTTTTACGTCAGTCTACTCTAGCGTAATTAAAATTAAGTTGTAGGAACTATAATACGAGACACAAACCGGATAAGTCCATGAAAAAAAGGGAATATGCAATTTTGCAAAAATGTGTCCGTCTACACTTTTTATCCTCAGAAATCAACTTTATTTCTTAGTGGATGAAGTTGATCGATATGTCTATAAGAATGCTAAGACTTTGTTCATGTGTGAATGATGTTTAAGTTGCATCAACTCCAATGTGTTCATTGAACCCTGTTCAGTTCAGCACCAAACGAAAATATGTCCGCGTATTAATGATACAGTTATAGGCAAGAAGTGATCAGTGGTAGAACAAACACGACCTACTCAATAGGTTTTACAGCAATAGAATATTCGAGACATATTTTAGAATCGGCAGTAAGGCATTTATTGGGTATGTCGATAAGTTGGAAACCCGATGTCTCACTGATGCCGTCAGCTTAGACAATAAGCAAATAACTGCAGACCAATTCCCTGGATTTCACATCAACCATCCATCACTACCGTTGAAAAAGGTGCATTTACGGTGCGTTCACAACAGCTGAAACAAATTGACATGCTGTAGAGGTCAGGAGGAAGGGAATGATGTACCGATATGAATGTGCATGTATGCACGACCAGTACGCACGATCATTTGTCCGACAGAGTATGTCACTGTTGGGAAAAATGCAAACCATATGAGACCATCAACTAAGTGATTCCTTCTAACAAACAGTCAAAACGTATCGAAAATTACCGTAATTCTTCTGTCACCATACAACATTCTACTGCGCTGCAAATCAACAGCAATCTTACAGAGAATACCTTTAGAACCACATGAACGAATCTAACTCCATTACCAGCTAAACGCTTATTACGAAGTGAAACGCAGCAGCTGTTCGAAACGTTGTATGAGTCAACCCGGACGGAAGTTTAGATGCTGGCTTGCTAATTACAATACGTTGTAAGTAGTATAGGTAAAACCAAACATCTAACTAATATCAGAAGGATATACCATGAAAGTGTAATGTAAATAACCGACAAATATAACAGGTGCACTTACAGCAAGGATTCGGACAAAATACAGAGATACAATCCGGGAGTGTGTTAGTGGAGTGTGAGGTGGAATCCTATAGATGTCAACGATGGGAACACTGTGTAGTCCACGGAGCACTGTAGCTGTGTTTTTTCACCGGCGCGCGAGAGACCCAGACAAGTTGTGTGCACATGTGTGTACGGTCTCGTTGTCGTGTCAGCTCCGGTGAGGACACTGGGTTGAATCACGTGTCATAGGCTACTGTCCGAGATGAGGTTGTCTGTGTGTTTTGCTGTGTTTGCGTGTCTGTGTGTGTGTAGACGTGTGTATGTGTGTGCACGTGACATTGACTACAGTGGTGTTGACAAACTGTGAGTCGTTCGAAGTCACTGCGGTGCATACGCGTGAGGTTCGTTCAGCGGTGGATGTGTGGGCATAACATTCAGATCACATGCCACAGTAAGTCGGTCCGGGCATATGACCTTGACCACACAACGGTGTGCTGCTACAGAAGTAATCTTGACGAATACATTAATAAGAATCACTAGAATCAAGCTGGGCACACATTCAAACCTATAACCACTCAAAATCCTATTCAAGCAAGCGAGTAAAAACAAGCAAGGACACTTCTTCAAAAACCAGGTATTGCTGGGCCAGTCAAATGAACAGTAAAATAGATTGCTTCAGTTTTGCCATTATACCCAGAGTATTCATAAAAGTCAAGGTTGCAAACAGTTGTTTTCGGTAATTCTCATCAGGCATATACAATTACAAGCGATTAATTGGACTTATGTATGAAACAGGAATATGGTTATACGCAACGTTAATAGTCATGGTCACCAAATCACGCCCGACAGAGCGTTCAAAATTATCTACAGAGTGCCCCACGTTCATTCCCGAGTTGTCATGGCGAGACTATTGTCTACGGCAGGGGCAATCGCCATCAGACTCTACAACCCCCAACTGTGCGCCCAAAAGAAATTCGTCCAGGCCCTACACCTCCCTTAGCCAACCATATGTAAATCGTCTCAAACCCCATCTCCCAGTAACCCCATTTACACGTTATCACACACCTGTCACATGATTCATGTAAACACAACGCACACACCCACACAGACAAACCCATCACCACCCGGTTAGACGGTCATCCACATTTTCCATGATTATTAACGTTGCGTATAACCATATTCCTGTTTTACATATAACTCCAATTAATCGCTTGTAATTGTATATGTCTGATGAGAATTACCGAAAACAGTTGTTTGCAACTTTGACTTTTAGCAAAATAGATTTCGACAAAATTCGTCAGTCGGCGACTTAACCAAACATACACGTGACTCAAATACCCATTCAATTAGTCACGGCGATTTGGAGAGATAGGATCGATGAGCAAAATCCGAGTATGGATGATCAATCAAATGGGGGTTCGAATGAAGGAGTCAGACTACTCAACCATAGGGCGGAAGTCAGCTGGTCCTATCCAGTCAGATTTTGTTTGGAAACGCATTCTTAGTAAGATAGCTGTGACTCATTCTGAGTGAGGCTGAAAATAACCTGTTCCTCACCTATTAATCAGCAATCTAAAATGTTTGAAAGTGACTAACGGTAACCAGTCGGAAATCTGGTCACAAATCACCTTAGTATTATATGTGTATCATTGTGAGAGGCAAACTTTTTCCCTCAAATCTACGCATTAAAATCATTTCACATGAATGGTGCCGCCTCGTCTGGCAATGAACCATTTAAGCAAAGCAGACGACAAGCCACGGAAACAATCGAACACATGCATATTTTATAACTCAAGGTGAGTCCTATTCATTCGCATTAGACTGCTAACATGTCTCGGCAAGTCAAGATCTAACTGCGTGAGCATCGTTGAACATCTTCTGCCAGCTTATTCGAACTAGCTGCGTTTTCAGTAGGAAAAAACCTCACAGAAGCGAAGTTATGACATTTTCTCCTGGGGTAAGTTTCATGGTGTAAGACCTTCATCCAAAAAATATCAGACGAGGTAAGAAATAATTTTGTTCTAAGCATCCCCTTTAAAGAAACCGATGTCTTCGTGTGCTAGATGAACTGCCCATTTCAATATGGGAACGAGCTCAGCCCACCCGCATAAATCGGACGGCACGGCAGGTTTATTTGATCATAACCAAATATTTACACATTGATTTCAATGCGGATCAATAACATGCGCGATTTTGTTTGTGCTATCAATGAGCCTTGGCGACAACCTTCTATGAAAATGGATTTCGTGTTTACGTCGGCAATGCCTTGAACACAGGCTTACATCATGAATCTATGGTTAGAAAAATCTCTGTAAAACAAACTGGATAGAATCCAAGTGAACGAAGGCGTCATATTATCCTAATAGTGAGCGTCTGTCTCTGGCAAATTTAACAAATAGTATTCAACACAAACTCAGTGAATGAGATTAACAAAGACTTATGATCTATGTAATGTCTCTAATAAACTTGATTTCAGGATATTTAATGTGTTGTGAAGCGCCTCGAACATTCTGTGTAACCTAGGAATATCTAGAAAGCCTTTGCGACAAAACAAACGAACTAACCGTCAGGTTCGAGTACACTTAATTTGCTACAAATGAACGGTGGTTGCTTGATTTTCAGCGCCCTAACATTGCTTGTTGTACAAAGTTGTTTGATAAACATTCAGCAGTAGTACATTAGTGTTCATTTCCTGGTTACTTACTTCAG
Source organism: Paragonimus heterotremus (assembly GCA_013368495.1). NCBI lineage: Eukaryota > Metazoa > Platyhelminthes > Trematoda > Plagiorchiida > Troglotrematidae > Paragonimus > Paragonimus heterotremus. Next base: position 178,929 of record LUCH01000554.1, read on the forward strand.
AATAATTTCAGTCGTAACGGCATTGTAAAGATGTAATTTTGCAGCCATGTGACTAAAATGTGTACTTCAGATTAGTGTTTCTGTTAGTTGAAAGTCCGTAGAATAGTCATGAAAAACGGCGTGACAAACACGTACGTCTCCGTCTATACTTTTGGACTTATGCATTTCAGTTGAACCTCATTATGATGTTTGTACAATCTTCCAGATAGGTTGAATGCTAGAGTCATTTGACGGCATACTTATTTCCAGGAAAACAACAGTACGGTTACAAACTGAGTACACTCTTGATGGGAACCAACATATAATAATCAGTGCATGTCTCTTTTGACGGTTTGTTTAGAATGAAGTTACATTTACAACGACCCGGTTCCATAAGATCAAAGTGCCATTTCTTTCTGAAAATAAACATTTACCCATAAAGAAGTTTACTGTCTCCCGTGCTAGATGTTACCTATGCCTGATAAATTGCCTCAATTACCTGTAAAATCGAGCCCAGAATATGATGGCTTTCGTTGTAGATCACCAGACTGTCAGATACGAGGTCGAAGCTGGATTTTGTCATGTTTTAAACTGTCGCCTTTAGTTGTCAGACCTAATGCAATATTTCCTCATGCCCCACAAGATTTCTTTGAGTAAGAATTTGCAAACAGTCGTTTTTTAATTTTATCTGGCGTTCACTGTGACTTAATTTAGGCGTGATGTGTACAAGAAAAACAAAACTAACCACCCAAGTTAGTAGGTTTATTATGGTATGAGAATTATGCTGTAATGGTGTGGGAGAGTCTACGTGGATGATATGGACACATGTTCCAGTCATAAGTCGCGCAGCTACAGGCGTTAAATGCTTCACGCTTCGGTGGGTTAGAAGTGGTCTTGGGATGTCTATGTGAGAGCAAACGGTTCAGCTCAGCAGTTGTTAAGTCGTTGTGTAAATGTTGTAGCATTTTATCTCATTTAAAGTGATCCAGCAAACTCCAAACGAATATTCCGTTTATGTTGCTATATTACATCTCCTAGACATCGTTGAATAGTAATCGGAAAATTGGCTGATGTAACTCGAACACAGTTCACATGTGATCACATAACTGCGTTCAGATATACTTTATCAAATGACCTGTCGGAAAACGACAGATGCTATCACATGTTTTGTTTGGTTTTATTCCTCCAAATCCCAGATGACTTACCAGTACTCTTAATTAGGCTGATCAAGTCTCACGCTTTTTGTGGTTGTTAACTGTGTACCTCAGAATAAATAAGTAACGCAAAATCGGTGGAGCCACATTTCACTGTTAAGCACAAGTGACAGATAGATGTGGTTGGAGTGAATGGTTAAAGTTAGCGGCTCAGATGATGCTAGTAAACGAACCAGTTCAGATATCGAAGTTTGAATGCAAAAGCGGAGATAATGGTTTAATATGGTATTAAATAGAGCAATGATAATTGAATTAAATGTAACACCTTAGCTGTACGGAACCAGTAGATTGAATATTGCGTGATGGGGAATGACCACAAAACAGTGTAACCAACGATGGCCAAAGTAACGAAAGGGATCGAAGGAAAACGAGGTCAGCAAATAAGTCGGAATGCGTATTACAGGCAATTTAGCCGTCATATGAAAGTCTGGGAGAGTTTTCCTCAACAACGATCTGTTCCTTAAATGAGAGAACCGTCTGATGGGCCAATGGGAAACGAGCTATGGTTCTAAAGATATGCAAGTTCTATTGAACTGTCCAAAAGTAAAGTTCTCCTACTGTTAACAAGAAAATGTCTTTGATATGACAAACTACCTATGAACACACTGTTGACGACACTGTTAAAAACGTTGGGTATAAGTGGGTACAGGTCGATTAACGTCAGCTGCACAACATAAGGGATATTGTTAATCAATAGCCGAATATGATGACTTACCAGTACAAATTGGGATGAAAAATCAAGGACAGAAAGTACAAATGAAACTGTGAAATACAAACAAGGATGTGGGACAAACTACAACTTGAACCTGAACAATCAGAGTTCAGCCAATCAACAACATGCGGTGGGATATGCACAACAGTTCAGCAGGCTAACATTATGCCAACAAAAATCATAGCAGGCTGCCACAAGCAAAGAGTAAATTCATTTCGGCAAAACTGCTTAGTTGCGGTATCATTCATCAATGCAAAAAGACAGCCGTTTTACCACCGAAAAAGGCTACCGAGCAACCTGAACGTAATTCACGTGCAGCTATGGCTTGGTGCTTTGGTCGCAAGCTACGGGCTAGCAGTGCGTGGACGACAGCGCACTACAGACACGAGTCCATCGGCCGGAACCGTACAAATAGTCATTCAAGAGTATCCTATTTATCTTACTGTCAATTGTCCGACAACTGTCAAACAGGTGAGACCCCAGCCACTTAACCACCAGGAGGGAGTGGGGTGAGAGCTATCAGTTTGTCTCACTTTCACCAACCCATTGGTTTACTTATTGTCATCTGTAAACTTGCGTGTAACCAGAACTACAATGAACTAGTAACTGTATCCCCAGCTCGCGGTCTTCCGTTTTTACTGCATTGAGGCTAGCATTGGGATCGAGCTAGCTCATTGCCTACTATTGATTTCACAAGCTTGATTACTAAAACTTGGCGTCTTTCCACAGACTTACCTGTGATTGAACAATTGAACCTGTAAGACAACCCATCCGGGATTGAAATGTGGTTAGATTGTTTCGAGCTCCGATGCAGCGTCCGGAAGAATGGCAAGCATCATCAGTCAGCCCTAATTCCCACTGCTGACACGCGTGGTATGTACTGTTTACTGAGAAATCTGACCTTCCAGAGGTACGAGAGGACTTTTCGTTCGACAAGCCGACGTTTCCGTTAGATTACATTCTTCCGGTTGATTTCCAGGCCACAGAGAGGAGCCGAATTCAGTTCTTTCATTCGAGGACAAGGACTGCCATTCGGAGGGTTTATTCCGTAGTCCATCTAACAAGTGGCCAGTTGACATTTTGCTGATTGGTTGGAGCAGCAACTATGAGACCGTTTAATTTCGAGGATGAGCAACGTCACTGTTCAACGGAAGATACCTAACAAGAAAGAACTGACTTTTCCAAAGGCCCATCAGTTGTGCGAGAAACATGATGACCTTGTTCCAGTAACATATACTTCAAAAGTGATGAACCAAGTTGATGAGTCCGTTTCATGCTGGGCGATTGGGGTGACAAAAGCCTCAGAAGTCCAACCAAGCAATGAATCTTGAGACTGTGGATCGACATTTATTTTTCGACATCTGCCATCTTCGACCCAGCTGCTGTTTTTGCAGTGCCGTCAGCTACGCTTGTGGAATGACAGGTCACATCCGGAAGGTGTGTCGGAAACATAAGTGCCATTTTTGAGAGGCAGAGCAGACAGCTGATAACGACAACATCAGTTCTACCTACACACTGATGATAACCGAACAAAAGTAATCAATTCCTGTATGTGCGTTTAGTATTGGGTTACGGACCGTAACACATTGTTATGGGGACACGAGAAGGAGCGAATCCATTGTACCAAACGATTTACTGGATTTTTATGCCTGTATACCGTGCTGAAACCAACGAACAAACAGATGCAAGGCCCAATCGGTTATCCTCTCCTGCTGCTCGGTGGGATGACCCTGCTTGTTCAACCGAAGGGGTGGATAAATGTTCTAGTGTACTTCCTGATTTCCTCTGAAAGTCCATCTTTTTTTTAATTTGAAGACGATGCGAATAATAGAACACTCCGTATCACGCCAAACAACAAGTGATATATTCTGCGACAATGTATACCTCCAAAAGTTGAGTGATCAACGCTACGCCAATTCTAAAGAGACGGCAGTCCGGTCTACAAAGTTGGAGAATGAAATGAAACCGGTCTTCGCGAAACGAAGTATGTTACACTGCTGTCAGCGGGATGGTGTGTCACAACGAAAACTTATCTTTTATTCTGAACAGCAGTTTACACAACTTCATTCAAAGAAAGGGCAAACGACGACACTAGAATTCAGTGACAAAAATTTCAAAAAAGCAAGAAAATTCGAAGCGATCTCCGTATTAAATGTGGGACTGAACAACTGACAAGTCTTTTTTGCTAGAGTTGTAGACGTTAATAATTGCAGTCATCAGATTATGGTTACCTATGTGGTATGTAAACACAGTAAAAAGACAAAAATAAACTGGATGTCTCTCAAACTCAAAGGCTTTTCAGAGTGCAGAGTTGCTGTCACGGTCGAGGCTCATGTACCAGGATGAAGAAATGCCCACCATAGTGAGACACCTATCAAAGACAGATTCCCTGCATATATGTGTCATAAGTTTCCAGGTAACCTAAAACAGCCAGTATTTACCTGCCCTAGCCAGTGGCTTCACTTACTGCCACCGAAAAAAATTCATGTGACCATAAAGACCGTGAACTAATAACTGTATTCACTGCTCGCGGTCTTTTGTTTCCACAACGTTAGTGTTAGTATTGAGATTGTTTAATTTCATTAGCTACCATTTATTTCACGAGTTCGACTATTACACCTGATCTTCAAAGCAGGTTTAGCTGTATTTTCTAATTTGAGCCACCTATCAAGTCTCAATCTTGGCGAGTGATGTGTCCTCAAGAGAGATATTAGAGCCTAATGCCTTTTGTGAATGATTTAACGGGGATGGTTTGTACGCTTCAGTTATGTCCTAAATGAATTCCTTCCTATTGCTTTGGCGCGTATGTCTAAATATGGTCACAGTATCGCACTAACAAAAATTGGCGAGGGACATTGTGTACAAATGTTCAGGTCTTGTGATGGAATTGTGTAAGGTAGATGTTTACGGATACAACGGGGCGGAAGTCAGTACTGTCGAAAATACAACACTTTTGGGAGAGTTTGGCGGTGAAGCAATATTGGAATGTCTTCTCTGTGTCCAAAATAAGCAGAACCAGTGCACGTTCTTTTTAGCGGATTCCACAGGAGTTGATTGAAACTGTGAATACTTTGATGCACCTGATTGTGTTCCACAACGCCTTCACATAATGTCTTTACTTGGTCGAATTATGATAAATACGCAGAAACATGAGTTCTTCAAAAGAGCCGTCTGTGTAATCGTTTCCTTAGCAGGGAACATTAAAACAATGTTTACCGAGAAATATATCTGTAAAATGGTTTTCAAAATAACTTGAATATATAACGCACTAGAAACTGTTCACTCTAGCATCGTCGATAGCTTACAGAAATGTCTCGAGAAATGCACGAGAAACAATCCGATGTATTCATCTAGTCTTGCCGCACAACCGTGTGTGTACATGTGCATGCTGATGATTACTCATGAAGAATTCACGTAGACGATAGGTCAGAAAGTTCCCTTAAAGTGAAGAATCTAACTTTTGAATACGTTGCTCACGAGAATTCACTTCATTTCATTTACCCTCCGCAGTCGAAGTATGGAACTGTGGATAACGGTCCTCAAACTACACAGTAGGTTGCAAACGGAGATAAGGATGATGAGTGTTACTCAATTCTGAACTTTGAACAGATATTTAGATGACTGATTCGGCGGTGAAACACGCACGATATCTAACAAACCTACCTGGCTCCCCGTGATCAACTAAATTATGTTTTCTATCAACCAACGAAGTGGATGTATTTCTACTGTAACAGTCGGTGCATCTAACTGTTTTACTTTGGAAAAACGAAAACAAAGCTGAACACCACGACCTACAAGTGGTTAAATGTGTGTGCTTGATAAAACAACATACTTGACTGTCAGCTACACTGAGCGAACATCTACCTCTACAAATAGTATGAAGCAACATTGATTGACGGTTGAAAATCTGCCCACTGTGCTCAAAGTATATCTTCACTATAAGTGGTTGGCATACTTAAGAGTAGACCTCATGATCTGATTCGATCTTAAAGTTTCTCCAATCTACTGAACTGCGTCTGTTACTCACGACAGCCTCACACAAGTGATGACGGTGCATGAAGTAATTATACATGGTATATTTTATGTCCAGTTTGCCTGATCTAAATTGCTGATGAGCATTCGGGAATGTGCTTATCTTCAGGTCAAACATCAGCCACAAGTGATCACAGCTGTCGCATTCCCATAGACTTTCCAGTCGGCCCCTTTCAAAAAAAAGCACTATCCAAGTTGCTAAAGAGGACTTGATACTTCTAATAAAGTTGCTCTGAGTCTGGATTTATTTGTTTGTATTGTCTTCTAACTTGGCAACGGGCAGTTTTTGTTTTCGTGCAAGGGACTAATCGGTCTAATCGTGTTTCCGTGATCTGTTCAGTTAAAGTGACTGAAAGATAGTTAGTATTCTAACTGATATCTTCATGTATCAAGCATATCCTTCTCATTATCGACAGTGATACAACAATTGTTGTCAGTGATGCTTAACTGGCGCGTAACCATGGTAATGAAGCATAAACACGCGTGTTCTGTTAAAATTAAGAGTTGTTGAGTTAACTTTGCGCAGTTGAAATCTCATTGAAAGTATGACGACATCCATATCAGGCAGCAGCCACCGCCTTTTATTAGCCAAAATAAGAATCCAACGCACAAACAAGACTAGTATTAGTAGCCTACGCATCGTTTGTTAACCTGGGATTATCTACCATGGGAGAAATGCGCGATAAGCTGCAGATGCACTTGAATGATGTTATCTTTCGGTGAAATTTTCACAGAGCTGCCTGATCATCATGAGCTGTCAAAAACACCTGAATGTAGCCACAACAACTCTTTTGTGCTGTATGTTATGATGAGTTCGACATGAAAGCAGAAAAATATTTGATTATTGTGTTGTAGATATGTAAATTAGTTTTCCTCGTGATTAGTGCTTCTCTTCAATCAAAATTTTTCCGTTAGACAAGAGTAATTTGATTTCGTGAAATCCAATCAAAATGAAAGCTACCACTGAGTAAGGTTAAATTACTTTAGTAGGATTTGTACGAAACTCATTTTAACAGGCTTTTAACAGGCTTTCACTGTATTTAAATCAGCGAAAGAAACATCACAGCCGAACGTGGCAATTGCTCTACCAAGTTGGCTGCGTCTGGAGCCTGCAAATTTCTCACTCTCCGCCCAACATGTCGTACCATATGGAATCTATTAAACGATTCAGTGAACTAACTGTCCAGGCAAGATTTTTGAAACAGGTCACGTTGGAGTGCAATGGCACTACTTATAAGCTATACAATTTGAACTATCGACGGTTGTGTTGTTTTCTGCCTTCTGTTAATCGTCAGAAGAATCTTCAGCTCGTTTTGCAACCGTGTTAGCTGGGCAACGAATTCTCAGCGTTCAACTGCCAAAACGAAACTTCTTGCGCAATCTGTTCACTCACACTTCTTATAGACGTTTAATCTTTAGATGACCAAACGTAGATCTCAACGACCGTTTGAATCATGGTAATTTGGCCCTAAACTAGTGTCGTAGTTAGGTTTCACCATATCAAATGTAATGATTGCACATGATTCTTCTTGGTAAGCAGACTGGGTTTTGTTCAATAACACCGGTATACTGTTTATTCTGGGTTAGTGGGCGAGTTTCAAGCTTTAAAAATTGATCCAGTATACACTTGAAATATATTTTCTTTGCTGGAGGCAAAGAGTGCAGAAATCTGTCATCTTCAATGATTCCTCCAGTTGGAAAATATCGTGTTTTATGAACACTGGAATATCCAACAAGGTTTGATAATACTTCCGCTTGATGTCTAATCTAATGTCATCGGATAGAGTTCGAAAACCAAGTAATGTTCGGAGAAATACCTGAAAATTGTCCCACCGTTTATCTCAATCTCATCCGGGTCCATCTTGTAACACAGACGTAATGCGAGTCATCTGATTCTGTGGAGAACATCAGCTTGCCTTGAAATTCCACGTAGCTGACAAAATTGGGCCTTTATTCTAATCCTCACTGAAAACTGCAACCATAGGAAACGCATCACAAATTATTTGAACGTGCTTTCGGTCACTTATCTTGCTATCGAGAACGTTCGTCGTCCTCTGCAAAATCACATTTCGTCGTTTTTCCTAAACACACTCCCCGATTGTCTCTTGTTCTCCTCCTGATCGGCATTGCCTCAAAGCAACGAAGCGTCCAGATTTTATATCCCAGTTCATCAGTGACAGTCGTCTCATAGATGGTTCTAGTAATTTCGTCGAAGACGACTCATCACGCTCCGATGTCAAAAATGTCGTTCAGCGTTATCGATCCACTTGCCTTAGCGAACTTTCAAACCAATGATCCGGAACCCTGCCATCTTCGTTACAATTCCCTCTCTGAAACTACATGATTTCACTTTACATTAGTCAGACTCCTCCACCACATTCCATATGTCCATTAGTAAACCTCAACCGTTTGTTTCTTACGCACGCCGGCTTACTGCTTAATTCATCGCTTTGCCTAGTGAAGTCCAAGTAAACAAGCCGAAACGAGGATGGTTATTGAACTTCACGTTTAGCTAAACATTGGTAGGGATGTTTGCAACTGGGTTAAACAGTACTTGGCATATTAACGGAGTAAAATACAACGTCATAACATCATTACCCCTGAAACATTTGCAGACTTAAAGTATGCTGATGTGGATATCGTTGGCCCCCTTCCACCTGTGACAAATGTCGATGGATGCAGGTATGGACCCACTGCTGTTGCTAAAACTAACGCTTTGACAGAAATCATTGCATCCGATTCCACATTTCGAATATTGGAGTTCTAGCCATTATTTCTGTTGACCGTAGGTCTGAGGTTGCCTCAGTTTCTTTCCATGATTTGAACCGTGTCCTTGAATGCCAGCAGAAAACAACGACTGCCCGCACGTCCTCGTCGGAAGTATAATTGAAATGTCACACCTTTAACTAAGATCATCTTTGATTAAAAGATCAGCAAGTGGCAAACGGTCTGCTCATCTACCTGCCATTCTGCCCGTCCTACAAACGACCGTAAAGAAATATTTTGAACGTGCCCCTGCCGAATTTGTTTAAGGCTACACACTAAGCTACACCGGAGAATCTCTCTGTCTGATTTGCGGACAGCTTTGAGTCCTGATGCGGCTCACGTTATGCGTTTAAAGAACCACACGCAGCATAAGCAGCCTCAAACTCCACTCAAAATGCTGATCCGTTAACAGATTTGCCGTGATCTATTCGCTTAATCTTTTGTTTGTATTCGCTTTGGCTTATTGAACCACCATTCCAGCCTCTGTAGAACGGTTCTTCCAGGATGTTTGATCGCAGTTACAAATATTTCACCGTACACAGAAAGGGAGTACGTCAGTCATTAGGCGCTGACAAAAGAAAGATAGTTTACGTTGATCATGATCCAACGCCTCCGTCAAGTATGCCAAGATTTACCCATGGAAACCTTTCTAGCTAGCACTCACCAGACCTATCAACGGATTCAACGGAAATCACCCAATCTACTCAACTCATGTATGACTAGAATGACCGTTCCTCATCCTACTTCCTATCGCTCCAATTCGTACACATTACACACCAGTTACGGCTGTACTATGATACAGATAGTATATGAAGACTATCGTTAGTAAGTCACTGCTTAATTCCGTAATCATCAAGCGCTTTCTCTACTGAAGAGCCCTAAGTTGAAAGTTATGTAGAGTCCTTTAATCCTTCCATCTGTCAAAACACACTATTTTCATGCCTGTTAAGTTTACTGCACACAAAGACTATTTGTCAGTTGTTTGAATCGATGAAATACCTCGTCTACGCGCCTCTTGATTTGTGCTTTCACACAGTCGTTACCATTACAGTCTGGGGCCACAACCTTTGCAGCATTCCGGAGCAACAAAATCCGCTGGAATTTCTCTCTCGTTCTAGAGAAAACATTCTTCTAACCTAGATCGGATCTGGTATGGTACAAGCTAATGTGAACAATCATTGTGAGTCATTTAGTGTAATTAGTTAGCTCCCTTCTTTGATTGTTTCTTATACCACGTGCCAGAAACGGTAGATTAGAATCCACCAGTAAAACATACAACCGTGGGATGACTGTGCAGAACTCCTCTGTATTCCAGTCACTGACAGTAACGTCTCAGCTTCTCTGTCGTCTCACACTGGGAGGATGATAATGATGTAGCTTAGATGTTTTAATCACAACGTTGTCTGGTCAAAACAAACAAGTGCTCATTTTACCTTAATTTCTCCTAGGCATTTTACTTTCAAAGCTGCTTCTATTGAATCACACCAAAAGCACGAAATACGTTATTACGCTTGCTGAGTCAATGACTCCGGCTTCTTTTGCTTCTCTGATATATTCAGCATACCAAACACACTCGTGGATGTTGTAGATAAGGGATTCTGTTCCGTCTGGGGCAACTGCGACACATGGTTAACGAGCATAATTGGCACACCTCGTTAACCAGCTGTGCGCTCTGTCCAATCGAGACATAAATTCAGCAATCAAGAGCATTAAGGTCACAAGCAATTGTGAATACGTTAGAATGTGAGAAAACCACACATGCGTGCCTCTAATTGCAAACCAAAATTGTAATCTGTAGCTATCACCGGATCGCGTTTTTCTCCACTTTGAAATTAGATCGGTAGTATCACACTCGCTGACCATTATATGCACACCAATATACAATCATTCATACGAATGATCTCTCAACAGTTGCATGCACCCGGAAACAAACGTAAAAAATAATCAAATCTTTTCGGAGTGTTTATAGTAATTCAGTTCAAAATCAAGTGTGTCATTAAATTTGCTTATAAGAGATCCATTAGATTTCGACTGTTTTTTGGGGGTAGTGTATGTGGTAGACCCTCCTTTAGGTGGAAGCCATATGTCTCCGCCATACTGCGTCACTTTTAAAAATAAATCAAGCTAAGGATGTTCCAGGGACGAAAGTGCTTCTGAAACTTGAGAAAACATGGTGTGGGTTGCAAGTTTGCATCTGCATCGAGGTGCGAATGCATACTGCGCACCAGATGTATACCATATGACAACTGTGTTTACACAAAATTCCCCTCAACAAAGCTAGTTTTAGTGTATAGTCCTAATTGGCTATAGAGTCCACAACAAATTTTCGACATTTTCTGTTTTCAAACGCTGACTCCTATGAAGAACACGTTATTTCCTCATAAATCTGGTGATGTTTCATTGCGTTCTACGTTTTTCACATCCGTGTGTGAATATTCTCCACGACAGTTAGTATAGTGTTGAGTTTACAGGGACACATAAACTGAAATGCTAAAGAAAACAGTTTTCTCAACTCTCCGAAGACCAGCAAAGAAATCATATGATGCAGCAATCTGAATGCTGCCAATTTTCGGTATCGAAAACAGTGATTTATGTTTCGTAAATCACATACACATGGCTTAGGTAGTGAGAAATCTTTACGTGATAATAAAACAAATGATGTTACAGATCTACATCCTCAAAACTACTTCTGATTAACCGGAAATCAGCTTTATTGGTAACGTTTCACACCTGACCCAAGGGCTTTTCCAGACAAAATGAAACGGTTACAAAGTTGGTCGCGATTTATGACAGACTAGATTAGTTTGACAAACTGAAATATGAAGGGTCATGGATCATGGGATCAGTGCTAGGTTAGAACCAGCAATTGCATGAGGTCGGACACATGTGAACACTTAGACAAACAAATCGAATTTAGAGATCGTTGGGGTATTTAAACAAGGGTTTAGAATTGTACAGGAGCGCTTACTTGCAGGAAACCTGGAAATTGTATAGGTCAGATGCGATGTAACTGACAAGGCTGAAACTCAGGTACACATAGGACGGTGTTGGATCGGTCGGACTTGCTTGCGTTGACGACAGGATGGGACAACAGTCTTAACACCTAAAGACTATGCTTTTTTTCAAAACCGATTGATTCTATGGTCGACTTATCTCACAGAACATTTCATCTCTGCCTAACTGTTCTCATGTCACCGACCTACTGTATTCAACAATTCGAACCCGGTACTGACCTTTGCCTATTACACAGGTGACTCGTGACTGGTTAACTTTTGCTTTGTTAAACTGTTTAAATTGAGCCTCCCTTGAATACCACCAAATTTGGAACTGGTTCATCTAATCTGAAGATGATGACTGTGTGTCACGATCGAAGGGTTAGCAAAAAATCAAATTACCGACTGCATAGAATATTTTTTGTCTTTATTGAAGCCCAAGCGATTTCAAGCGTATTCCAACACATGAATGGTTATTTCCACTAAAATCTCGTCAACTCCTATAATGGTTGATTGAAGTGTGTGCGACTGTTCAGTAAGCGTCTTTTAACCAAACAGGTCTAGTCAGAATGGTTGGTGACCTGCCAGGAAAGTTATATTACCATGGGATTAATGACAGGTAGCATTCACTAAATTTCCACCTTATCCGTAAAGATCGTTCATTTGGTGACGATTAATGTGGAGAGTTAAATTTAGGAGACATTGGGAGGCTAATCTAGCACTTTAAAGAAGCAACGTTCAAAATGAACGCAACTTGATCGAAATTAAAACAAGTCCACCAAACAAGCGCTGTTTTCTCCTACGTAGTATGGCAAACGTGATTTGAGCGCATTTACGTTGCTTGTCTGAAAGTTGCTTCCTTATGAGTTGAACAGTTTTCAGGCACTGATTTCAATATCATTGTTTTGTTGAAGAGGAAATTCTCCTCAAGAACGTAATTCATGAAGCGGTGTCGTAATCCTTTGGTGACATGTCGCATGAATATAATGAACGAGGAAAAATGTTACTAACCATTCGGGGCATTTTATCGAAGTTGTTACTGTCATACGTAGATTAATATTTTTGTGCCAAAGTTGACAACTCGACTAGTGATTAGCGATGGTTCTTGATGTAACAGAATTTGGTGGAATAGTTTCAGTAGTTTACAGAACCCGTCAGCAGTAATTTGGGAACCAATCATCAGTAAGGTGTGAAGGTTCAATCCTCCAATGGACCACCATAGTATGGACGTACTCCTAGAGTATATCGTGTGTGCGGATTCAGTTGGGTGAAAACACTTCACAGACGATCTTAACAATACTTGAGGCTTTACCACAACTACCAACACGTGGCAAAGTAGTTTCTCATTTATGTTTAGTTGTTAGTGACGTCTAAACACAAAGTCAATCGAACTTCTATCAGTATATTCAAGTTGCGTAGCTCAAACGTTTTCAACGAACATATTGCATCCATGGGATTCCACACACTAACAAATTAAACATCAATACTCCGCGCGAAAGTTGTACCAGTTACTTTGAGATTAGTTTTCATCAAACCATTTAGGTGAACACGAGTTACTCACTACGGTGGCTACTTTTAGATTCACCTTTCCGAAAGTAATACTACGAAATAGATTTGATCGATTCTATTATCGGCGCATATTGAACAAAAGTTGTTTGTTTGGTTCCCTTTTTCCCCTTAGCCTCATACTTGAATTTAAACCGTGTAACGGTAAACTTTTTAACAAGTGGAAAACAAAAACTTCGATTTGAGAACCAGCATGGGGACACTTACTATGGTCAGCTACTTTAGCCAAAAAATGTGGGGATTCAGTCAACACTATGGGTGTAAAACACCGGATATCGAGCTAGGTGAAAACGACAAGATCGGTGAGACAATTAGCCACCATCGATTCTTCAAGAAGTGAAACTCAGTGAATTTCAGAAATCATACTTAAGTGACTCCTTAATCAGCAATGGTCCCAAATGCTCACACAACCAATTGTACCATGCGGAATCTACCAAATGATCCTGAGGATTAACTGTCATTAGGGATTTTTCGGTATGTTCCTCCTGGAGTTAGCCAACGTCATTCGGAAGCACTGGAATTACGTTACTGAATTCGAATGGTCGGGCAGATTTGATAAATTAGAAAAGACCCAAATGAAAAGTTTGGCTTGGTTCGATTCGAACCGGCAACAGTAGATTCCTTTCAAAAAGAAGTGCTAGAATCGAGTTTCACTTTCATAAGAGCTCACCAGTTGTGCATATCCTTATCACGGCTAGGGTTACAACCACAGCCACGCTTTCACGAAGTAATCGTGCTACTGTAGCTCCCTCGAATCGATCGGGCAACCTGATCATTACTCACAAGCGGAGGTGGTTGAATGTTCACATGATAATTACGTCGTGCTTAATGTGAGGTCAATGGCGCAGTGGTAAACAGGGTTGATTCATGAAAGCGTGACCGGAGTTCCAGTCCTGGCAGTGGCGATGATATGCACTACTGATGGGCTCCAATGAGAGCAAATATCGAGTTTAGTGCTTGTATTAGAACGGAGCCGACTTGAAGGTTTATGGGAATGCGACAGTTGCCATCAGTTGTGAGTGATGTTCAATAAATATGAAAACCAATCTCCCCTACCACTCATCAGTTATCATTTATATGTTTTGATGCGTTGCATGCTTACAGTACAAATACAACTATTACGTATTAAGTGCGTTTCGGACTAAGGATAACTATTGGCATCGCTATATACGAACTGGTATAATGTC
>LUCH01000554.1:194443-207040 GCA_013368495.1 Paragonimus heterotremus
GTACGTATGATGTATATATATATGATATATAAATAGCACCGTGTACCTAAGTTGTAGTCCCAACTGCGCTGTAACAACCTCATTGTAAACAGCAATAACAAACCATTGTTTGTTCATAACGCAATGCTTTCTTTAAACGTTGCGCCCTGTCTGGATAGGATGAGAATAGCTATTGTTCAGATAGATTTTCTCAGGTATACCAAGTTTTATTTCATGGCAATATTGAAAGAATTATTATGATAATATGTGGAATACGGTTGAAAGCCATCGTCAGTATATCACATCTACAACCGATACCACTGCCCAAGAAATGATTCGAGAGGACTTTATCAAACCAAATTATTGTTCACACTGAATATATCCGTTAGTTACAGCTCTAAAGGATAATACAGCTGTTCGTGCTTACATTGACTTACGTATGCGCGACATTAACATTATGATGGAGAAGTTTCCTCTATTTTGAAAATGAAGTTTCTACACGTTTATACTCTGAAGATAAACGGGTGAGCATACACAACCACAAATGCTGGTACACATAAAATCATTCATGTTGTAGAATTCACTACCTTTATTGAGGAGCCATGATGTGAACCATGTCTAGCATTCAGCCACTTCATTCGCCTGTGTGGTGCCATACAGTGTTTTGGTTGCATCAGTTTAGTGTAACGCTTAATATTTTCTGGCCAGAAAAAGTACTTGTACAATAATCCTCTTCTAAGTACGGTCAAATGACGTTGGAAGTGGCGAGAATCAAGATGTTACTTTCAAAACGTGTC
The DNA here is from genome assembly GCA_013368495.1 of Paragonimus heterotremus. Lineage (NCBI taxonomy): Eukaryota > Metazoa > Platyhelminthes > Trematoda > Plagiorchiida > Troglotrematidae > Paragonimus > Paragonimus heterotremus. Next base: position 195,220 of record LUCH01000554.1, read on the forward strand.
TTATGTTTGTTACAATGCTTCATCTTGGTATCAGTAGTGTTGCCTTGTTGTTAATCATACTGTAGATTCGCTTTCACTCGCCTCAAACTCCATCTTACTCTATCATCAATCTCTTTCAATAACAAAACTATAACAGAACATGTCCATTCTCATCGCTCATCGTGAACTAAGCTATTGATACATGATTGATTGGGCGCCGTTGGGGTTTTACCAGTACAATAGTTTTATTGACGGACAGTTAAACCATTTGGTTGACCGCCCATATTACAGCTGTGCACAGGCTAATCCGTCATTTTGTAAATGGACTGGTTGGTTGGCTGTCATGCAACACTGATCGTCTGCTCTGATGACAAATTAAAAGCGAGGACTTCTCAGCCGGCTTGGTCCACATCACCCGACGGTGAACACTCCTTCAGACCACTGATTGTTGTAACATGTAATATATATTAATTGGCTGATTTGTCCTGTACGTATGTAGCACTTATACGGACTAGGCGCCCTAGGGTGACTCGTTTTAGGACAATTGTACGGTCCGGTTCGCAACGTTTTTATTGTTTTACAATTTGTTTCTATCGGGAATAGCTCCATTTATACGTGATTGTATTACAACTTCAACGGCACAATGTTTACTAATTGGTAGAAATTAATTGGGAAACGGTGAGTTTCAGCAAAAAATTAAGTATATTTTTGTTGAATAACAACCGCTGGGCAAATGAGATTCATGAGAGTTGACTATTTATGTCCAACCTTTAATTAAGGTGTGCATCATTTTAATAAGAATGTATACGCGAATAAAAAGGGATGGGGAAACACTGCCATCAGCGTAACACAGTATTAACAGTCAGTAAACACAACCTAATTTCGACTATGGAATTCTATTCCAATGAGGTCAAACAAGAGGAATGATGATTTTGTTTCAGATGGTTTGGTGGACAGCATTTTCAAACTGTTAGCGTAAAACAGTTTGATAGGTTGGGAGCAAGATCAAAACTCTTTAGAAATGTTATTATTGAAGAAAGGGACGTTTTATGGTTTGAGACATTTTCAATGTAAACTGGTTTATTTTTCAGCCAGCTGCTGGGAGGTCTGTTGTCTTAGCATGTGGCTGCGGCAGATCATAGATTAGAGATTGAGTTTCTTCAAAATGACCCGACAGGTTCCCATGTTCACTGTCGAATGAAAAGAACGCGTTTTTTTTTCATAGGTGAGGAGTAATTCTATCGGACTGTACAGATCATGTCAGTATAAGCAGAGGGATTTCGTAACAAACAAGAACAAACAACAAGGTCTTTTCCTCTGATTCAAGAAGTTGTCAATTTATTACTTTGGAAGAATGTTCTCGACTCGGTATCCTCCATCGATTGATCGTCGACTTGGGCTAACGACACAGACGTGGCATAATGACAGTTGCTGGCAGATACACACACGTTGCGTTGGCTCTTATCGATCGGACACACGAAACTATCGATCTGATGCGCTAACAGAACATTCGAAGCATGGGGATGCTACCACCCGCCGAATGCGGTGGCGTCGGTTAACCCCTCGTACTCTGAAGGTGTTGACACAGTCGACTACATCATTGTTTTACTGACTTCGTTTCAGCATTATGCATCACGTTCAATTATTTAATTCATTGTTGTTGGTTTCACTACAATAAATGGAAAATTAGCAGTCAGAAAAATGTGTCACATCGTCACTTGCTTGGCAATGATCAGCAGAACTGTGTGGTACAGACAGAGGTACTGAGTCTGCAGTGTAAACTGCTGATAAGCATGACTAGTGCTCAAAACCAGTTGCGAGTGACCGGTCAGACACCGTATTCAGATGTACAGGTTGCACGAAGTTGTGTCATAATACTCGATATGCCCACATTTCACCTGGGACCAGATCCTGACTAGTTGAAGCGCGCATGGCAAAGTTCAGGCGGATACACCTGACAATTGGTTAGGGCGACCTACCATCTTCTGGTGCAGCGTGGCGTACGTAACTTATTGGACTCTGAGCCTTCGAAGAAGCCGGTGTTGATTAAGCCCAACGTCGATGCCAGGCGGCATCCATGGCCGTCGTTTTTCATGAACCAATGTTTCCATTAAGCCATTTGGACTGGTCAATACGACACACAGTTTGATGCAGAAGTCCAGGCTGATTGGAAGATTATAACCGAGGTGGAGCATGTCCGTTTAACGATCGACCAGCTTTCTGCCTAAGGCTTCGAAGAAAATGCTTCTAGCAGCCGAACTGTAGCTTTCGCCGCTGGCAGATACTTTTTAAGGTACCAAAAGATATTAGCTTCTCGACGCAAATCTGTTTATCTCCTGAAGCCCTCTTTCCCTAATTGCCAGCCAAGACGATTTCTCTCGTTGTATTACTGCATCTTCCTGTCTCTTTTGACTTAACAAGACACAATGAATTAAAGAGAGGGCAAAATAAAACTGTTTATACTACGAAACACTTTTCACTTCCGGGAGAATTTTGACTCATGTCAAACTTTGATCTTAATTTCACAAGGCTTACATCTGTCCATTCTAGATAAAGCTTTTGACATCCCCAGTGTTAAAACTGATGGCAACTTTTGGTGAGCTGAGGTCCGTTGCTGTTTCGCTGCCTGCCTACTTGACAGACCACATTCTTAAATGAATTTATTCTTGTCAAACATCTTATGCACATATTTCTTTTTTTTTAAACATCTTATGTTTTGATGAACTTGTCCATTGCACTGTTTGTCCATCGCCACACATTTACTAACTCCCTCACTCCACTCGGTTGTACGGTACAACTACCCTCACAAGCGTGCCTGAATTTTGCGAATTCATAATTTGAAGAGTTCAGCGAAATTCAGACAAATCTATTTACATCGGTCTGATTGATTCAATTCTCAATATGTGATTGGCTACCTCTGAAATGTTCACGACGTCTCACCAGGTAGATCAATTACTTTGGCTACATTTAACAAACTGATCAGTACCCGCAATTCTCATCAGTCGCTCCGATGACGTACAAGAGCGGCCTTGCTTGATATCGGCACAACAGAGCAGACAAATATATACTGAAGGCAGTATCCATAGGGATTAAGAACTCCTGAAGAACGTCTGTCAGTGGTTGCCTTGGAAAGTTTACAGAAGTTGATTCCCTACGATAGATAACAAAAGTCAAAATTACGCTACTTTCGGCAGTCAAATTTAGTTAGACTTAATTGCCAAAAGTTATCACTTTGTAACCAATGACAACAAACCTCATTAAATCCTGCACACCTAGTTAACGAACTGTCAGTGTTGTTCTACACCAGCGCTGTCGTGTTTCTAGATCCGGATCGTGATTCAACAAACAGTTCACTTGCAGTTGCTCGGAAGGATACCTCAGTTGGAAGAAATGGAGGTCACTACAAGGGATAATGAAACATGCCCCTATGTGATTACTGAAAGCAACGGCACAACTAACATTAGAAATTCAGCGACTGAACCAGGATCCAGTGTCTTCGACTGTTAGGTGCCCGCTAGATAAGATGTATTAGATCCCTCAGTTAATATTGTCTGCCTTGATGTTACCTCATAGAATCAAGAAGCTGTTAGCGCTAACGGATGGTGTATGAGTCAGACAGTGTCAATCACTTTTCTGCTCTCTAAATATGCTGACCTAGTCAGTATGATTGCCTTGGAAGTGATCCTGATTTCTTTGTTGTACATCTGACCCAAGTGATGTTCTTGTTGATATTCTCTTTTTGTATGAAAATAGTAGTTTCATTGATCCAACCAAGGAGACTAAACGGTAAGTTTACATTTCGAGTCGAGAAATTGAATCAAAGTAACTCATAATTGCGAATCACGACTGTCGCAGTATGGAAAAGTTGAAGTTGACTTTATGTTTGTTCGAATGCTGCATCCTTCCCCTTGCCTGTCCAATGTTACACTTTTATTCGATTAGGCGTTGTGAATTCCGGACAGGTTGGAGTGAATAAGTAAAGCTGAAGACGTGCTGCGTATACAAAAAAGTCGTTGATTTTACTATCTGGCACTTGGAGCTCAATTATTCCTAAGAGGTACACTTGGTTTGAGTTACATGTATTATCTATAGCAACAACGTCTACTTGTGAAGGTTAATTCGAATATTTTCAACGTACAGAGAAGTAAAAACTTCAAGACGTTCTGCTGGAACACTTACATCACCTTTCTGAGTGGAGATTGATTGACACAAATATTCGGCTGCCTCATAACCTGTAACAGTTGTGAAGAAAGAATCAACAATGATGGGATATATTGGTTGTATACTGATCTAGTCATCTCTACCATTTCAAAGGAATCATCCACGAAGTATGAGGTTATCATTTTGCTAATGGGATCCAAAATGTTTACTGGCCTAAGAACCATTTTATTGTTTGCGGGACTATGCATACACAAGATTGGGTGTAGAGGTGCACCTTCCTTGTGGTTTCCCGAGAGCGCCTCTCGTTCAGGTGTTGTGATGCCGATTGGTTTCTCTTGACTATAGGGGGCTCCAAATGTACATCCATGAAGAATCGGTACTTGGAGTAGTCTCGTGACACGTTTATCTAACAACACAATATTTTCAGCCGCTTCAACTCACTTAATCTCCAGCGAACCTGCAAAAATGATGTTAATTTTTCTGGCATACTTACCCTCGTCCATTAATTCAACATCGTAGATTTTACCTTGTTTGGAAAAACACTAACATTTACAGTTCTCCCAAGTGCTTCACGGTCCGACAGTGTTTTTGTTTTAGACAGCATTTTTGGTGAAAGGGAACTACTAAGCCAATTTTCTTTACGACGTTCATCTTTCAGATGAACTCCTCAGTTCAGTTTGCATAAAAATGTTACAGTCAAAGTAGTTTTAACTTTGTGTCATTCTAATCTGAACCTAATTGCGATTTTATGAAATACAAATCAAACGGCTGCAAATGGTAAACAGTTGAGCTACTTCCCGTTCAAGCTGCTACGATATATGTTCCCGAAATTTACTGCATACATATCCGCAGACTTAGAGTCCATAATGGAATGAAGTGGTTTCTTATCCAGAACTTGCCGTTAATTAGAATGAAGTAAATGATTTTGGTCATGCGGGTCCGCTCAGCATGATGTTAACGTTGTCAGCAGGCAAGAGTTCGCAGCGGAAAGTGCAGTAAACGGTTAGTATCACTAATCAGAAACTGTTGTTTAAGCCCATTGTCGACTGAGGTGTATCATTAAGTATGGCCAATGCTAGCTGACGTATTAGCACGAGGTCTTTTCTTGGAGTGCTCAGTTGATGAAGTTCATATCAGTATGGTACATTTTGTTGTCCTACTAAAGATAATCTGGCTTCCTGTTTCTACTATGCGCTTAATTATCACATACGAATGTCTCAAGAGGACGCGAAATAAGGTTCAAATCAGTGTCACGGAAGGATTATCAACTATTTACAAGTTCTAACATGAGGGATACTCCAGTCTATTGCTTCCTTTTGAGAGTTGTAGTTTGCAAATTCCCTTCGAATGAGAAGTCATGGTCACCTATGACTGAGATTCAACATAACATTCCTTCATCATCAGAACACCGATGGTGATCTGACAGTTTCGCGATGATGAAGCAGTAAGTTGTATCGGATTTCAGCAGTCCATTTTATTAGCAAAAACCAACCAGAAATAAATCATTATAACATCCTTCTGGTTGTAATTAACAACGACATTTTTCAAATGATAATACAAACCCTTGTACTTTTTCAAATTTCTCCACTAATTGAGTTCTGTTAAGTTTTGTTACACCTCGACACCTCGGATAGAAACTGGCAAAGCCCCGTAAGTGGACGGTTGGAACAATGACTGTTGACAAAATGGGTCAAGTGGTCATTGTGTTGTGTATAAAGGCCGCAATATAGTATGTGATACAAAAGGTAGGTCGACAAACAAACATTTGGTTGGCGATTAGGAAAAAGAGCTCCGCAGAAAATGTGTAAAGATAGTCAAACTGTGCTCTGTGTGGTATACTTTTCTTAAAACTAATCAGTCTGGGATGTTGATGGAAACCAGCTGAAACTGCGTCTACTGAAATCCACTGCATCCATTGGCCATAATTCAGCTTCAGACCAGTCTATCGCTCAGGATCTCAAAAAAGGCTACGCCTACAGAACCATTATTGTGAATGGCTATTTAATATAATTCTGGTGTCATGTCTAAACAGGCCGAATAAAGCTTAGTGGACCTTGGAAAATGGATAGTCCACGTATACGAGACCGCATCTTTAGCAGATAAAGTATTTCTAAATGTTAATCCAGTTTGCAGCCACATTTTGTTCAAGTAATGGGTAACAGACGAACTGTAGGCATCGGTGAAAACGTGGAATGGGACCGATTTGAAAATGTGCTTAGAAAAGGCGAATAGACGAAATTAAACGAAATCGGGTTATATTTTGACAGCAATTGATATGTTTACATTGAATTACTGATACCCAAAAAACTCGATGTGCACGTGACGTGTAATGCTTTTTCTCTCATCCAAGTGTATTGTGAATTTATAAAAATGTGCAACACCCTTGGTTAGAATTCTATGAAAACATCCGGAGAAAAATGGAGCTTATATTTACATTCAAAAACCGGAGGCTGTTATCACACGGGTTCGTAAACGACATTAGACATAAAAATTTAATCATTAGTTCTTTTACTTCGGCAAAAGTACTGTCAACATTAAAAGATGACATTCAACTGTAACTCAGTATACCATCTGAGTATATTACAGATCAACACCTAAGAGGAAACGTGTTTCCGACATGCGGTATAGGACGATTATCGATAAGCTGCTGGTAGACTGTTACCTCAATGGGAGAGAGTAAAACTTCAATATAGTCGGACATACTGAGCTATAAACAGCGTACTTGAAATCAGCTGGCCATTCTGGCGAAGCCTTTATTCTGGACAAGGAACGAGGATATTTTCGAGTGTTGGACGCCACACATGACATAATTTGTACACTTTCTCAACCAAAAGCGATCAAACTGCATCAACATTACAACAGAATAAATATTTGAGCATTTGACACAGTTCTCATGTTTCTTCGCACTATTAAGTAGAACACGATTTACTATGGAAATATGTGTCTTATAAATTACAGTCTACGGTGTTCTTCATGTTTCGTTTTTTGTAAAGCCTGGGAAGTTGATGAAGGTTAGATTACACTTATGCCCGGTCGAAAACAATGAGTGACGGAAGCTGAAGTAAAATTAAATTATACACGTCTTACTCTTTTTCCCTTAATCCTTTGATAGTTTACTGGACGTGTTATTTACTGTCAGACTTTTGCTGGTTGATTTTACCGTTTCTTTATTAATCTTGCTATTTCTCTGTTTTTCTCCATCAACCTGCTGTCTTCTAAACACTTTACATCATGTGACAGCTGCCTGTAGTCTATATCGTAAGCAGAACATTGTCATTGTGTTCGTATTCCTCATGCTGACTCGGTGGCTGACGAAAACAGATGGTAACAGATGGGACATCAGCTTTTGCTATTTGTCCAACTATCGTCAACTTATACACACATTAATTGAAATATTCTTAAAATACCTATATTTTTATACTCTGTTTTAATGTAAACATTACCGTCTTCTATACGATACACCTGATCGTTTAGCAACGAATCCACTGTTCTTTTTAGAAACTTGAGTGTCTGTGGTGTTCTATCCATTCTTCTCCAGCTCTGTCGGTTTATTGTAGGACGAATATTTTGCCTGCTGTTTTCGTAGTCCAGTTTGAATTTTTTTATCCCTTCTGGAATGTAGTAACGTGCATTCGTATACTGAACTGCTTCCTGTATTACATTTTACATATCTTTCTTCTCGATCTGGATCTTGTAATTGCAGTCTGTTTATTTTCTGAGAGATAAGGATTTCCTTTTCCTGCTGGCCGGTAGGACACAAAGGCCTCACTCACATACCTACCGGTGTTATTCCGTCGGGTTTACACCGGATACGTGGTGTGTGAGTGGAACCAGAAGTGGTGCAGCGCAGGCCACTTGGGATAATGGTTCAAAGTGCAGGCATCCTTTGGCTTCGGTTACTGTGACAGGCTAATCCGTTTCGGATGCCGCCAACCATATATATATATATATATATATATATATATATATATATATATACCTGTGCACTGTCTCTACCCGACCATAGGTAGGGAAACTTTCATAAGACCGATGCCATGTACCTGACTCTGGATTTGAGCTAGCCACATTTTCCCGACCCTAGAACATAAATTGATTACGCGTTTGAGCATACATTATGAATTCCACTTAACTGTAAGTTTAGTAGTAATAACTTTGAAAAATTGTGATGTGTGTGAGACCCCGGATGAAATTCTTTTCAAAATGTCAGCCATATTTTGAGACTTTCGGGAAAAATACTGACTAGGTAGTAAAACCGAATGAAGAAAACTAAAACCCACGCAACATTTCATTGGGTTTATTGATTAAACCTTTCAAAAACTAAGGCTACTTGTTAAATACTTAGAGATATTCATATAGTTTTGTAAGTCTTTCTTGTCGGTGGTGCGGTTGAAAGGATAAGACTTACATCAACACTAAGTATGTAGCAAGTTGGATCACCTATAGAAGATCGTTCGAAGAATGCTCAGTACGATGTAGCAGTAAAGTTGGTTAAACGTTCTTTTACCGTATAGAATATGTGTGTTCTTTTATGAGATCATACTGTGACAAATTAACTGATGGAACAAAAGTCGGGGTTTTCAAGCGAAATCCACATTTTAGATTACACAGAATTTATAACAATTGTAAAAAATGGTGGCCGACACACAACACGGAATATATTTACTTGGTGATGATGTGTAACACCGAATTCGTGGAAACACTTGTAGTGCTTGAACCGAGGTTTTACGCGGACATTGTCATGAATAGCGCAAAGAGTGATTACGCTTAAGAAAAGGCTTAGGCTGGAGTACAGAAACTCGAATGCCGTTGATTCATTGCAGACGGTATGCTAGCAAAAGTAATGCGTGCTTAATGGTCAAAATTCACCTCAATCACAAGATCGCCTGTTACAACTATAGTGCTTTATAATGTCATCCAAGAACTTGAATAAGAGGAAGTAGCTGCGCATTTCTAGTTAGTGTTCCTAACATCACCACTGATCTACGAACCTCACTGAGTCTGAGATAAACTATACAACTAACGCAGAAATGAGTTAATGAATTGTTCTTTGGAAAAACATTTTTCCACTGTTAATAGAATGTGTACTACTCGGTAACGGTAGACTTTGAGCGCAGGTTTATCATGTGGCAATTGAAGATTAAACGATTACAGACATTTAATATTTGACCTGCGTTGTTTTCTAAAAATAAAAATGTCAGCATTTTTAAAATGACATTTTCTGGCATCAAGTATAACGAAATTTTACATAACACACTTCAAAAGCATATAACAGCTAAGTGAACATTGTCATGCCAGTTTCCATAGTCTTATGTCAGGTATAAAAATAGTTTGGATTGACTTGATTTTCAACTCAACAACGACATGTCTAGTCTTTTGTAAGGTTAAGTCAATTCCAACAAAGTACGTGGTTGAAGCACATCTACGATTATTGAATAGTTTCATAATTTAATGTTCTACTTGGCTTGATCGAGGGTTTGGTAAACTGATTAACATCAGACGGTGAGCAACATAACAATTTCAAACCGATTCGCTTGTAAAGCTCAAAACACTGGAAATTCTTAAAACATACCTTTCCGGGTTCTCCGATTCAAAAATGACAGTATTCTCTCGATGCGCAACCGTTCACATTGAGCATTCCATGATCCATATCATTGAGAAAGTCCAAACAACCTAACCTTACTGGCACTTGTTTTCACTTTGAAAAATGAATGGATTTCTCGAACTGTCCACAAAAGTCACAAAAACAAATGCGAGTTCACTTAGTAACCAATTACCATATTATTATTGTGAACTAACACTTCACGTTTGCTACCCTGCATAATACATCCCAGTATTTTGGGGTCGTGCGCCTGATGTTTTATTGATTGGAATGTAACTAAGTAACTGATAATAGTTTCTGACTTAGGTTATAATTGGGGAACATGGTTAGAATGAGGTATACGTGTCTTATATGTTCACGTTAATCACATATGTTAGTCTCGTCATACTCGCTAGCCGCTACTTTCTATTCGATTCGTTCCGTTTTAATTGACACCTGCAGCTATGCATAACTAAAACCGTTTTACTTAATTGCCAACCAGAAGAAGAACAGAGAAGAATGTCTTATAACACGTCTTTCTGCTGTTCTGACAATTACCTGTAAGGCAGGAAGAGAAGGACAGGCTTGACCAATTTTAATGAAAAATGGCGTAGACAGTGCTGTGGCTAACCAATTTTGGATCAATAGTTTTTGATCATAAAAACAGGCTGTTGGGTTCTAATAAACATCAAATAACCTACCCTTCAGTAGCTGGAAGTTGGGATCACATAACGATACGCTGACTAACTTGGCGTGGCTAATCAGGGGGCTTGTTGATATGAAGCGGGTAGTTTTGTTGCGACCTCAAAAGATGCCTGGACTGCAGAGTTGTTTAACGAATGAAATCCCGTAAACGGTACGTTCAAACATAGGACCACAAACGCTTACTCTCATTTGCACGCTTGATATGTATTCACACACACTGGGTAGCAGTACACTGTCATTCGCCCTGGTGGCACATCCCTCATAGTGCGTACACTCTATTTCAATGGGCGCTTCCTGTCCATCGTCTTTCTGCCGTTGAAACTTGCACGTAAGTGCCTCAGTGTATGCATTATACTACTACTGAGAAGTTGACTAGTACACACCAGTAAATTAGAGAACAAGACTTGTTTTCTGTGTTTCATCATCAGGCTAATTACAGCACAATAAATATAAAAACGATAACTAGGATGAGTCAGAAAAATGGTCAGTAGAGGTTGTATACGGCGGGTTTGTTATCATTTACGCAACTGCCGTTCCAAATTGTGGGCTTGATTATGGGCTAAGGGAGATTGTGTCAGCACGAACTTCTTTTATGCACAGTGGTCAGGATTGTGGAAACGGATACTAATGGTCTCGACATCAGTCAAACTTCTTGTCATTTTCTGGACACTCTGATAGGCATCTTTCTCATTGGCGACTGAGGGACGATTAGAGTCAGTCAGATGAGCAACAATCGTGCATGGAACCGCTTTAGTAAAAACAAAAACTGCCGTTCAACCAAGCTCTTTGATGTTTACCTGCTGTATGAGGCAACCGGTTTGTGATAAGACCAATGTATAATGCTCGACACGAGCAAATATATGAGTATGCACAACAACTGGATGTAGAACATGAAAGTTGGCCTTCGACTTGTGACATAATAACGTGATGAACGGAAGCTCGCGCGTAGTTATGCTTCGATTGACTTTCTAAGCTTTCATGCAATATCTTCGGCTATGGAATATCCCTTGAAAGGGCGGCTAGAAAAAGCAAGTTTCATATTCATAGATTGTGACTTGAGTTTCAACCCTACCGCCTGAATCACCGTCTGAATGCAACGCATTTGGTAGCTATTTTCCATGTACACTTTTTGCAGAAAATCTGGCTGAGCCTGTGAAGTGTCAGAGGTGCAGATCTTTAACGCCCTACCATGTATGAGATTTCAGTTTTGATTTAGCTCAACGAAATTGTCAAAGTAAATGTACTGGCCACTCCAGGTCTGTTTTATACACACATTATGCTGAAGTGAAACATCTTGTTTACGTAATATGTCAGCATCCAGAACTTTTGTTCGGCCGCTGATGTCTGACTGCTTAATGAATTTACTACTCTTATAGGCTGAGTTAACAGTTGTCATAA